>JAHHUM010002600.1:1096698-1326824 GCA_036173005.1 Crenichthys baileyi
TCAAGTGGGAAAGAGTTGTAGATTAAAGATTGTTTAAAGAAAGGTTAGATTGTAAAACACTATTCCAAGCTTTAAGTGAGGACTGTTTAATCCATCATCCAAAAAGCTAAAAGAGACACAAAAGGCATGGTGATCCAAACTGACAGCCCAAGCAGGAAAAGCAGTAATTAGAGAAGCAGCTAAAATGCCCACTGAATCTCTGGGGGGGCTCGGGTGGGAGAATCTGTTGACAAGACAACTTTAACGTGTGCAATCAACAAATCTGACCTTTATGGAACAGTGTAGAGAGAAAAAGTCAAACAAAATGTAATGTGTGGAGGAAATGTAATACAGAACATCACCCTGTACACGCTCTGTTCCCATGGTGAAACACAGTGGTGGTAACATCATGGTTCAGTGGTTGAAAAAAAACTGTGAGAGGCTGCAAAAGACCTGAGATGTTTATCTTCCAGCAGGACAATGACTGTAAACATAGAACCAGAGCTACAACAGAATGCTTTAGCTCCGTGGTGTCCAAAGACGGTCCTCAAAGGCTATTGCCCTGCATGTTTTAGCTGTCTCCGTGGCTCCACACACCTACATTAAATGAGTGCTTTATTGCCAGATCTCAGCAGAAGTGGATAACATGATGAGGAGATGTCAGCTGTGTTGGAACAGGGACACATGGAAAACATACAGGACTATGGCCACAGAGGACATGTGTTGGACACCTGGTTTAGATCAAAACATACTGAAGTATTAGAATGGCCCAGATAAGGTTCATACTTGAATTCTATAAACAATCTGTAATAAAACTTAAAAACTGAGTTGAATATAACAGCTTGATTTGTTTTGCATCATGTTACACATTTTAGATATTTATTTGTTTCTGCTCAGAAGATAAATCAGGCAACTGTAGGTCAGATTTGTGTTTTAGTCCTCAACTTCTTCATTCCATATGAAGAAATTATGGATGTCACAAGCACCATCAGGGTCTAACAGGACTATGTAGACCACAACTTTGTGTGCCATATTGGATGAATGTGGTTTGTACTGTAAAGTCCTCTGAGTGGCCAGAAAGACTACAAAAAAAGTGCTACATAAATACAGCCCATTTATCTTCACACTCCTAGCAGCCAGTCCTCGCACCTCTCCCACAATCCCTTTCTCACACGCATAAAGAACAGATCCTAATCACTATTCCTCCTTGGTGTGAAGTCTCGTCTGTACAGAATGTACCTTTGTTCTCCTTGTTTCGCACCAAAAACCTGAACTGCAAATGTAACCGAAGAACAAAGGTTTGTACACAAACTACAGCACTGTTCTTTCAGTTTCAAACACCTGCAGTCAAAAAGGACAATACTTTTGGGCTTAAGTGCTGATAAGCCCCCCCCAATAAACATCCAAAAACATTTCTTCCTCTGCAGATAAACTGTTTGACTTCTGTATGTGCAGCTATGACATCCAAAGCATTTAGCTCCCAATTTACACCTTTTGTCGCCCCCATCTCCATGTTTTTGGATGTCTTCATAGTTCCCTTTGGTCTGACATCCACCTACACAACGTCCCGTTCTGTGTTCTCAATACTAGACACGGGTCCACCAATGCCAACCATCTGATTCTGCAGACAGTCCAGAAGGATCAGACTGAGCATCCTGTGGACACTGCCAGTCATTTTACAGGAATAGTTTTCCTAAATGTTACTCTTCATTCTGTTGTTCAGAATCTGAGATCCCTACGACAACTTGGTTCACCTTGCTTGATCTTACAATTTAGGTCTCTGCAAAAATTCAAACATAAGAAGCATCAAACTAACGTTTTTGACACTTTATTGTACTCAAGTGTTGGCTGTCAGCTTTCATTTGTTCATGGTGGCAATTCTGTTTCTCTCTCATAGAAATTAAGTCTTTTTTGAGTGAAAACCCCTTAATAAGATGTTTATTTACAAACTCTTTGGCCCTGGATTCAAACATTAAACTTCAGATATTACCAGAACAAAACAAATAGTTAAGGCTTGCTACCTGCCTTTAAAAGTGAATATGTTTTTGTCAAAATCTATATTAGTATTTATTTATATAGTTTTAAGACATGCGTTGAAATGCTGAAATTGTATAGTCATTATTGTTATGATCTGAAAGCAAAATATCCCAATTTTCAAACTGAATGTTTTGGGTAATCAAACTAATTTTAATATTACACGTATAACTTGAGTAAATGCAAAAAGCAGTTTCCAAATAATTATTTCATTTATTAGAAGAAAAAAGCAATCTGACCCTCTGTGAAAAAATATGTGACCACGAAACCTCATAATATCAACTGGCTGCAACAACTGCCATAAAGCTTTCTGGGTTCTTTTGTGACCACCTGGATTATTTGACGTCTTCTGGCACTCATAGAGTGCATCCAGACCCATGAATGTTGGTGAGGCTATCATTAAGTATTCAATAAATGAGACAGGTAAGTCATGGCAAATTTAATCTGTCCATATACAGTAGCACACTGTAAATGTCATGCCTTTCATCCCAATACACATGCACTGTACAGAATGGGTTGATTTATACAGGTACACCCTAGATTGGTCACCAGTCCAACACAGGGCAAAAAAGAGACACAAAGGACATGCAAACACGCATGCTTGCACACTCACTCCTAAAAGTAACTTAAAGAGATCAATAACCTAAAATATATATTGTTGGCCTGAGGGAGGAAGCTGGAGTTCTGAGGGAGAACCCACGCATGCATGGGGAGAATATGTAAACTCCATGCAGAAAGACCCCAAGCTGGGATTTAAACCCAGGACCTTATGCTGCAAGGCAACAGTACTATTAACTGCACTACTGTTCAGCCCATGACCAAAAGTCACTTCAGCATGACACAACAGTCATGATCTTGCCATATTGTTGTTTAAAAAGGGCATGACCTATGTGCTGATCTTCCAAATTTAGCCATAAGGAAGTATTTAGGTGTAATGAATTGTCTTTTAAATTTTTGTCCTAATATTTTTGAGTTTGATCTTCCTCTCATATTTCTTTTTTGGCTTTCCTTTTCAAAATATCGTTTTGTGCTTCTTTCGTTGGATGTATTTCAGTGTGGAAGAAGAGATTTTGATGAAAGAAAACAGTAGTTTTCAGAAAGACTCACAGAGAGTAAAAGATAATTCATGGTGATTGGTTACCAGGAAATCAAGAGGGCAGCCCACAGCAGAGAATAAAGAGCTGCTTCAATGAGGAGTAGAAATTTACAAGCGTACAAAAAAAGACAGAGAGGTGTACTGGAATGCCTCCCACAAAATCACTCCCACTCTTACTATCATGCCCACGCACTCTCTGTTACAGTGACGTCCACTCTTCTTTTCAGCTCCTACGCTCAGCTGCGGAGGCGTTCTGCTCTCCTCTCATTCATGCAGCGGCACACTATTTCCATATTCCTGAGTGGACGCCGGCACACTGAGTGAAAACTAGGTGGAGGGAAGAGAAGGCAGAAGAAGAGGAAGGAGGAGGAAGCGCCATGTTTGGCTCTATCCAGACATATCCGATTTCCGATCATGCTGAGATCGTGATCAGACCTTACACAAGTGGCAAGCTCCGCAGATTAAATCATATTTCCGATGCTAATGCCAAGGCACGACTGTTTGTGCTGTGTAATGCAACATAGCTGATCTTCCACTCACAGTTATGGCAGCACATCCTGGTACAAAGGGGTCGAGTTAATAATATTCCCAAAATATAAGACTAATAGAACAATCTCTAAGACAAGATTTGTCATGTAATTTGTGACCAATAATATATAACTTTGGTATAAAACATTAGTGACTCTGTAGATAAAATAACCTACACAATCAGAAGGTTCAACATAAATATACAGATACATCAACCTAAAATATCTTTCACAGATATAAAATAAAACAGTGTAGATCTAATGGAGTCACAGATGAACGACACAAGAAAAAGAGGTGCATAAAAAGGTTTAGGGCTAAATCTAATTGTTTTCCTCTGCTTTTTTAACTAAAACAGCAATGAAAAAAGTCTAAACAAAACATGTACATAAAATACAATCAGTTATAAACTAGCAGAAACATCAGTATTAAAGTCACTCATCCATATGTTGAATGACAATTTATTTAAAGTAGCTAAAACCAGTTTCTTAAAGCTAAACTCAAGATGCTAATACAGTGTCTAATATTTTGTATGGGGCAGTGGTCCAAAACCCCTGTTGCAGTGAGTGCAAACCTTGTCAAGAACTACCGGAAACATTAGATATCTGTAATTGCAAACAAAGGTTTCAGTACTAAATATTAAGTTTTGATTTTCTGATGTATCAAATACTCCTGACATGCAAAAAAAAAAACTAATCACTTAAAAATCACACAATGTGATTTTCTGGATCTTTGTTTTAGATTCAATCACTCACAGTTGAGGAGTACCTGTAATAAAAATTAAAGACTTCTATGTGCTTTGGAGGTGGGAAAACCTGCAAAATCTGTGGTGTATCAAATACTTGTTCTCCCCTGTATGTGGTTCGTAATCTTCTTGTATTCATTAAGTCATTTACCAGGCAATCCCCTCGGTTATCGCTTGTTCTCTGCTTTCCGCACAGTTAACTGGACTCACCTGTTTTGTGTAAAGTAATCAGGCTTACCACTATTTTGCTCACTGTATTAATTTACTCTTTAAGATCCTTCCAGTCTAGCTCATATTGCTTCATGCATAAGTTCCAACTTGGGTGCTCAATTCATTAGCCAATTATTTTATGGTTTTCTGCCCTGCTCGCTGTTTTGGTGTATTTGTGAATTATACATTTTTTGCAGCGCTAGTGGCATTTATTTTTGTTACTTTTTCCAAGTAGGCAGACAGGAAGTGGGGTGGAGAGAGGGGAGACATGTAGCATAGGTTTCCAGGGTCAGAACTTGAGCCTGGGATGGTCGCGTTTAGGATCGAAGCCACCGTAGTTGGGTTGCATGCTCTTCATTACTCCACACACTGTGCCCCTTAAATCTTTGATTTAACTTGATTTAAGATCCTGCCTACCCTCTGTATGTCATTAGGTCATTCACCACAAGAACTATTACCAGACTGAAATAATTTGAAATAATTGGAAAAAATGGCTGAAACAGCATAAACATAAATCTGAAAGTGTGTTTATGTTTTTCCAGAAAATAAATCTTTTTTTCCAACTTTAGTTATAGCCTTTTTTCAACGTAGATGATAAAAATCTATCTTTAAATTTCTTATGTAGTGAATGATTGTGTTTGCCTTTACCTTAGCTGCCCTCTGATGGGTGTTGTACGTTGCGTGCCGTCTAGCAAGGTAATCTGAGTTTGGCCCGGTAAGGAGGGTGTGGTTAAGTTGGAGGCCTCGGTAATTGAACTGTTCAGGAAGAAAGCTCACAGAAGGAAACATTTGCTGACCCATTGCTAGTTAAGTATTGTGAACAGATCCTGGAAAATAAGGTTAATCATGAGCAGGATCATTCAGAGTTTGACGTAGCGCATGAGGTCTGTGGAACATTTCATCACCAGTTTCCTCTATCATAAAATGTAACTTGTAATTTATGTTAGGTCTAAACATCTGTTTGCAGATTGTCATTTTATTGGCTATGTAACATCCGGCATCATTAGTTCACTGGTATAAACCTCACGCTCTTTTGAAGGTGATTGTGATTCTTAAGTTGGGTCTCAATTTAGCTGTATTAGCAAACAACCTATAGGATTAAGGTACTTAAAGATGGTAAATCTTTAAAAGCGCCTGTGCAAGGCTAAGCAAATAATGCATACCTACAGGCACTGATTGGATGTTGTCGGTGGATTTCAATGTAAATTCCACTGACGCCTTATTGTAATGTGCTGCATGAAAAATCCCATGCATCTAAAGAATGTTTCATGAAATTTCTAAGGATTTGAATTTTTAAATGTTATACCCCTAATGCACTAAAACCAAATAAAAACAACAGTTTTAGGATCCTATTTTTTGTGTCCATATCATTACAAGGTAAAAGCCAGTTTACGGTTATATAGCCCTGTTCTATTGTTGTTTATTCTGTATTTCCATTACTCAGAACAAAACATGCTTTCTTTAAGCAACAAATATATTGAATAAACTTTGATTAATAATGTAATGTTATTAGACAGTTGTTTTCTAGTTAATTAGTTAATTATTTGATTCGATTTCTTGTGGAACTTACGTTTAGGTTAAGTTGATTAAGATTATCTTATCTTATTAGATCAGGTTATTTAGAAACATTGTTCTGAGAAAGCTTTGGAGGGAAGCGAAACTAGGATGAAAACAGATAAGGCTATTGTGACACCAACAATATCCCTGAGCCTATTGTGACGACTGGCTGCATGACAACAACCGACACTCAAGATCTCCAGTGCTTCACAAGACGTTTCTTCCCATTTCAACCACAAACTTCAATATATATTTTGTTGGTATTTTAAGTGATAACCCATCACAAATAAAGCCTTGCTTCCAATTTGTTTTTAAATGAGAACATGAAAGTGGGTGTATCCCCCTCTTACTGAACACTGTAAAATCTTCTTTTGTTGCAATTAGAGCTTAAGGTTTTTGGGGGTATGACTCTACTTGTGTGCTATATAGCTTTCACTCATGGCTAAAGAGGGTCGCAGATTGAATTTTCAAGTCTTGCCTAAAATTGATTCAGGTCTGGACAATAACTAGGTCATTCCAACACATAATTAAGATTTGATTTAAACCCTTCCTTTAAAGCTCTTGCTGCATGTTTAGGGTTGTTGCCCAGGTGGTAGGTAACCTCCACCCAGCCGTAGTCTCTAACAGGTTTTGTGGGAGGATTACCCTGTATTTGGCTCCATCCATCTTCTTATTAACTCTGAAGCTCTCCTCTCTCTGCTAAAAACAACAAATAGTTCAGTTATAGTCTCACCTGGCCATATTACCTTCCTCCATGTTTCACGTGTCTCCTATATGGCTTGCAGCAAACTTTGAAGCAGACTTCTAATGCCTTACAATGACTTTCTTCTTGCCCTCTTCCAAAAAGGCCAGATTTATAGAACTGCTAATAGTTTGATCAAGAGGCTCTTCCACCTGAGCTGTGCAGCTCCTTTAGAGTTACTATGGGCTCCTTGGCTGTGTCTCTGATTAATTCAATTCAATTCAGTTTATTTATATAGCGCCAATTCACAACACATGTCGTCTCAAGGCACTTCACAAAAGTCAGATACATGCATTACAATTAATCCGAATCATTGAACAGTGCAGTCAGATTCTGTTATTTATTCAAATTGGATAAAAAGTGTGTCTATCTAAGGAAACCCAGCAGATTGCATCCAGTCAGTGACTTGCAGCATTCACTCCTCCTGGATGAGCATGTAGAGACAGTGGACAGTCACTGGCGTTGACTTTGCAGCAATCCCTCATTACTGAGCATGCATGTAGCGACAGTGGAGAGGAAAAACTCCCTTTTAACGGGAAGAAACCTCCAGCAGAACCAGGCTCAGTGTGAGCGGCCATCTGCCACGGACCGGGCTGGGGTTAGAGAGAACAGAGCAGAGACACAAAGAGAACAAAGAAGCACTGATCCAGGATTACTTTCTATGGGAAGGAAAAGGTAAATGTTAATGGATGTAGCTCCTTTAGTCGTTTCATCTAGAAAGAAAGAACAGATTAATGCTCTCCTTGCAAAGCCTAAGTGGAGAGCCATGTCTTGTTGGGTTAGCAGTTGAGCCTTGCCCTTTCAATTTTTAGATTATGGATTAAACAGAGCTCTGTGAGATGTTCAGTGCTTGGAATATTGTTTAAGAGTCAAACATTATTTTGAACTTCTCCATGTGTCCAGTTTCATGACCTGTCTGCTGTGTTCCTTGGTCTTCATGATGTTGTTTGTTTACTAACGTTCTCTAAAAAAACCTGAGGCCTTCACAAAACTGCTGTCTTCATACTGAGATTAAGTTGCACACAGTTAGACTATGTTTAGAGATGTTAGAGTAAATGGGGCTGAATACAAATACACACTGTACCTTTTGGATTTTTATTTGCAAACAGGTTCATATATTATTTTTCTTCCACTTGACAATTATGCTACTATATGTTGGTCTTTGTCATGAAATCCAAATAAAGTATATTGTTTGTTGTTTTAAAAGGGTAAAATCTTTTAAAGTTCAAGGAAAGGCCATACTTTTGCAAAGAACTATGCTTTGTTAGACAAGAACATGACACAGAAGGATTCAAATTATTTCAGCTAGGACAAAAGCAGAAATTGCACTTTTTGTTTTTGAAAATTGGCTATTTCAAAGGGCTACAAAGTCATCAGTTTCCCACCTCAGACTGCAGCCAGTTGCTCTGTAACATGTCGACATTTGTCCCTCTGCCTTCGCAATGCCTTGCATCCAAACTCACTCCCACCTGTGTGACCTTACCCTCATCAGTCAGAGGTTAAGGCCTTATCAAACGTGTTTATAAAGAGAGCCCGAGAGGTCAAGGGCTCTGTTTGCCTCAATGGTGGCAAAAGAGGAAACAAGGGATAGGATTTCGGCAATAAATGAAAGACAAGATCGGACTTGAAAGGCAGGGTTATCAGGTCCTCTGCGGAACGTTGGGGTGAAAAGGTTCATTGGCCACACTCCTGGCAGAAGTGCTGAGGAAGCGGCTGCATCATTTCGTAAGGAGGTGTTTCATAGGGCTGCACCTAAAACACAGTTTTTATATACTTTGCTTTATTTTGCCGGTAAAAGAAAACAAAGTTTAAATTAATATCTTATATTGAAAGAAGAACATAAAAACACAGCTGAATCATTCAAATGGAGAAACATGATAAACCTCCAACCAAAGTGAGGTGGTGCTGTCCCCTTGTGGCATTATCATGGTAGCGTTTCAGCTCATGCACATAAATACAATTCAAACGGCACTTCTGATAAGCTGTTAAGGATATTCTATAAATTATTTTACTACACGATTAATATAATATGAGATGGAAAAAATGTTGTAATGACCTGTGAGAGTTTATTGAATGCTTACAAATGGCGCAAATCCTTTTTTGACTGTTGTGGGGATGGGGGGTGGGCGGACAGGTTTCTGATGCATTTTATTTTATTTTTTCCAGAATCAATGTGTGCTGATTTCTCTCCAAACTCTGAAATATAAACACATTCATCTCTGTTTGTGTTTGAAATGTAAATACGCTTAACAAACAGTATATTTTATGCCTATCTAACAGAATAAAAAGAGAAATCAAAAAATGGGAACAAAAGTAAAAGTGCAAAAACATGTTAGTAGATTTCTTTTCATGTGGCCCCAAATCCCTGGCTACAACTCTTACATTTGTTGTATTAAACTTATCCTGAACCAAAGACAACATCCTACCTGGTTTAAGGCAGCCATCTATCTATCTTTATGGAGATGCTGGTTTCATTCTCCAGAAAGTGCCAAAGGTACATATACTGTATAGTAGAGGTACAAGGCTCATATCTGTGTTTGAAAAAACTTTGTTTATTGATCTTATGTGATAATAAAATTTCCTAAGAAACTACAATTTGGGTTTTCATTAGTTGTAAGCCATAAGGATCAAAATCAACATAAATATATGCTTTACATATAACACTTTGTATGCAATGAAACAATCTTTTCTAAAATTTAATCACTAAATGATTTTTTAGGTATTGTAATTCACTGAGATGCATTTGCCTAAGTGCATTTGTTTATGTCAAAAGATGGCAAAAATCATTGGCCGGTCACACACAGCTGCCTTTGAAACCC
Organism: Crenichthys baileyi; assembly: GCA_036173005.1. Taxonomy (NCBI): domain Eukaryota; kingdom Metazoa; phylum Chordata; class Actinopteri; order Cyprinodontiformes; family Goodeidae; genus Crenichthys; species Crenichthys baileyi. The sequence continues at coordinate 1,106,406 of JAHHUM010002600.1, forward strand.
AAACAGTTAGGAAAACATTACTCTCGTTTTCATCATCTTCGTTTTTATGTTCATTTATTTCAGATAAAGCAACAAGAATGGTGTGCAACAATAGTATAAGCAAAAACATTAACACACACACAATTCCTAATCCATTCAGATTCACTCATATAATGTATGTACACACATGCACACACACACACACACACAGACGCACGTGCACACACTCTCAACCTGTCAATGCAACTTCAGTGCTGTTTCTATGTTAATATGGCTGTTAAACAATGAAACATTATTCTTGAATACGCTGACTTACAGATAAACAACCAACATCATTTTATAAATTTTATAAATAAAAAAATGGGCTTAATGACGCACAAACTGATACAGTAATAACCTGAGGAGAGTATGTGTGACTGTGGTATACAGGAATGCATTGTATTTACAACAGAGTAATTGCTAAGGTGGTTTAGGAAGTGACAGTCATGTGTAAGCAGTGGTAAGTCCCATCGTTTTTAGCATTAGTAGGTTTAAACAAGTTATAAGGCGTGAAAAGATATATTACTGTGTGGTTACATGCATGAACTGTGTGGCAGTGGAAGAGAAGGAAAATTAAAATGGAACAAAAGGAAAGACAGACAATTAAAATTCAATAGCACCTGACTTACACAAACAGCCCTTTGAAGATGAACACCAGTTAACCTTTTTAAGGGGTTTCAACTCAGTGCAGTGGTAAACCGGGCGCCATTCTTTAGAAACACGCTGTGTGTTTCTGATCGGAGCAAAAGAAGATTAAAAAAGCCCCTTGGTCTCTGTTTGCTTTGTAAAGTTCAGTCGCTGGCTGTTCTGCGACCCACACCTCTTGTTCTTCTCAATGCACACACGCTACAAAGGGAAATAGCACCATCAGAACAGGAAGTAAAGCTAAGTTGAGGATGTTGATGCATGCTTTGCTGTTCTTGTCTTTAAATGAAGGAAGGCCTCTGGTTTTAAGTGAATGTCCTCTTCATGCACACTTGACAGCGGCTTATGTGTGTTCGGAGGCTGCCTGCTTTAAGCGTCGTTGGGACGGGTTTCCTAGAAGGAGGACAAATGAAGTAACCACAGGTCAGCCCACAGGATAAAAGCCAGAAAAATTCAAAATTTGAAACTTCATCTTTATTCCATTTCACCACATGTACTTCTTGGGGGTTCATAATTAGGTTTGTTTTCCTTTTTTAACGAGCTGCAGTTTTGGTGAGAGTTTTAAAAAAACTCATCAACATGAACATCCAATTAATGTTGTGTAGAAAGATTATGTAACAAACAACTGCAATAGTTTCTAGAACAATCATTAAGTGCACAAGTTCGATTTATTGTGAATTTTCACTAATCAACACAGGTACTAAATTATGCATCCAGGCTCAAATGTATACATATACTTGCACAAATATCTAAATAAATGTCTTATGTCTGGTGTCCACTAGAGGCCACCAATAGCAAACGTTTAAGGTTTTTTAAATTTATTCTGACAATATACAAAATGTTGGTCTTACGTAAACATCTCGTCTGTCTCGATGGTGGCGAGCCAGAAGCTGTAGGAGTTGGCATAGTAGTTGCAGGTTCCTCGACCGTGACATTCAATGAATGGAGCGCTGCGAAACTCCTCCAGACAGGAACCAGGGGAGGCCAAAGCCTGACCTGAACCCTCAGCACCTGCACTAGTGTGCTGCATAAAAACACACATTGCAATACAGATGAGATTAGGATCACATTGTTTTGTCTTTATAAATAAGAAAGCCATTCCTGAGACCCTATAAATAAAAAACAAAAATAATTTGTACATTTTTGCCATTATTGATGTGTATATGAAACCATCAAAGTATTAATTTATAGTAGTTTGTAGTGTCTTTTGTTCATAATTTTCTTTCCTAGATAAACTGAGATATTTATTTTCATTTAAAGTTGTTTCATGAGTGTCACCAAATTACTTTCTGAATCTTTAATAATAAACTGCATTGTACTAGGTTTGCTCAATCCAATCTAAGCGTAGGATCGGGACCCTGATCAAGAATTTTTAAATGATTTGTATCGAAGTCCTTGACGAAACTTAACTCCTGATAACTGCTGTTGTCTGTGATTTCAGCCGTGCCCATAGATAGCCAATGGCGTTCAGTTGCATTTTGAATGCCTAATATTTAGAAATCTCTATTTTCGTGTGCTTGTGGGCTGTGCACTGTATCTAATGAATCTGCTACCAATCTTAGTAATTTTTAATCTTTAAAAGGACGCTCACAGTAAAATTGGAGAGGTGTATTCCAGTCCTCCAGCTTTGTCTGTCTGTTATAGCAAGGGCCCAAGTTCATGACAAGCATAGAACAGGTTTTTTACATTTTCGTTCCGAAAGGGTAACTGTTGTTAATATATTTGTTGTCATCTTTTGATATTTTTTTGTTTCTTATTCTCCTTTTTTGTTCCAACTGTATTTAATATTTTGAATGAAAATATTAACTTAACTGTAAATGAATTAGGTATGTTGCTAGCAAACTGCAGACTTTAGCTGTTCATGTTAAGTCACAAATAGCATGATGATGAGTTTTCAGAAAATTATAGCATCTTTTTAACACCATGTTGGAGCAGCTTACGAAGGCTTTTCAGTAAAAAACTGAATCCCTGCAAGAAAGCATAGACTGTTCGAAAAACTTGTGGTGATTATTTTAAATCAACAATAAAAAATACTAATGCGAAGAATTTTTTTTTTTATCCCTGTAAAGGGGCTCAGTTTCAAAATATACATGCCATTGATTTTATTAACTTAGCAATTTAAATTTATTTTTGAAATTGTAGAATCATGAGCCCAGAGACTTAAATAACTTAAAATAAGTTACTTTTAAGTTACTTTTCGAAAAAAATTTTATTTCATGCAGGTTTCCAGCTGTTTTGAAACAATGCATCAGTGAGTCTTCTGTTTAGTTTTATTTGTTACTTACTGGCAATGATTAGTTTAACATATACTGATGGGGTTTTTGGGGTGGGATTTCTTTCTGCTTGCCTTGACTACATGTTTTACTGAGAGTTTTACAAGATAGTAACACCTTTAAAGAACAGAAACTTCCCCACATTATCTGGCTTTAGAAGGCAAAGCCAAGTTTATTTTTATAGCACTAGTCATATACAGTACAAGCACCCAGATTGTCTCGTCTTTTAAAACACAATAATTTACCATGACAAAGGAGTAGCCAATCCACAGAGAGTCCCAGCCTTGAGGGCAAGGTGGGATCCTGATCGTCTGACTGTGGACTGCGATCACCATAGCGGGAGCTTCACATACAGCACACCTGCATACACATAAGAACAGCAAAATATGTTGTAGATGTGCTGTATAACACATGAAAGTCCTGTGTGGACAGAGTCGTAAACAAACCTGCTTATGAAGGGTTTGATGCTGTCCCCGGTGATAGGTGCCATGCTCATGGGCATTGGCTCCGGTGAGGTTAGCCAGTAGGAGTAATCATTACGAGATGCAAAGTTGCACACATTGTTGATGTTACAGAACAAGAACGGCATGGGGCTGAACTTTCGGAGACAACTGCCTGCCGTACCTGAAAGAAGAAAGAACAAAACCCTTAAATAGATTTCTCCTCTTTATCTCCATGTGTCCAGTTTCGTCCCCCTTTCCTATTTCCTACCTAAGTCTTGTCCATGTGAGCGCTCATTGCCTTGCACATAGAGTAAGGAGTATCCTTCGTAGATTAAGCTAGTACCCCCAGGACAATGTGGAATCTCCACACTTTGGCTGTGACGTGTTACTAAGAAACCATGGTCCATGGAAGATGGGCCAGGTGGACCCACTTGACCTTGAACACCGTCAGGTCCTGGGGGACCTGGATATCCTCTTGGTCCTGAAGGCATAGAACGATCAATAAATTGAAAAGTGAAAGCACAACACTGAAGATGTCCAGCTTTCATCCGTGTGACCTTCTCACCTTGTGGCCCTGGCACACCACGGTCTCCTTTGGCTCCTGGCTGACCATCATATCCATGAATACCTACTTCACCTTTTGGGCCCTGAATACCCGTCACACCTGAGGGTAAGAAAACAAGACCAATTGCAAAAGCATCATCCCCACATCAGTGTTTGTCCATCCCCACTGCATGATGATGCTGTTTTACATGGGCTTAAAATAAATAGAAAATAGCTCACCTTGCTGTCCTTTCTGTCCTGAAGGCCCTGCAGGTCCCTGTGGACCAGGGAGACCCGGATCTCCTGGTAATCCAATATCTCCTTTGACCAATATCTTAGGGCCTGGGAGACCAGGGGGGCCTTCATTGCCTAGAAAAAACAATTCCTTATGAATGAAAGAAAATTACATCTCCGAAATTATCAAGAACATTTTTAATATCAAAACATTTATGGTGTTTTACACCATGGTTACCTTTTTCTCCAGGGAATCCTCTGTCCCCCAGTTCTCCTTTGAATCCAATCTCACCCACAGTACCTTTGGTACCTGGAGATAGTGCACATTTGTGTATTAACTGAATAAAGTCATCACTACAAAACATGAGCATCCAGAAATAAAAAACACCAGGGTTAAACAGGTGACCCCTGTGAGGATATGCAAGAAGCCTTAAAGTGTCATGGTGAGTTTTGATGTACATATGTATAGATCTCCTCAAAAACCAATTCTGCTGGGTACAAATGGCTGGTTCTTTCTGTCATGGTGGCATAAAGTAAATTATTTTATCACAGTAGCATAATTTCTCATTGAAACTTTTAGAAAAATCCAACCTTTAATTGAGCACATTTATTCACTCATTAAAAAATAACCACATTAAGGAAATTATATATTTTTTCCAAATCAGCAGTGCCACACTAATTGGCCTCCTAACAATTCCCATACAATAAATGTGAAGAAACATTTTTCTTTATATTTAAGTTTTTAACATTTTTAACATGTATTTCTTAAGTCATTTATTAGGGATGATTGGTAAAATCAAGTGCTTTGTGAATGCTGCATTTTATGACCACGAAGAAAGTGATCACGAGTGAATCTTATAGACTGCCACAGGAGAATGCGTTGGCACAGATTGGCACAGTTTGGCACAACGGTGCAGGAGTTAACCTGTGGTGTAACCCAGTTATTTCCATAACAGATTTCCTCTCAGCACAGCTGGATAAATGTCTGGTGGGAATGAATGTGGGCCGGGGCAGGGCCGTGAAGTCCGACAACACTGAACATATCCATATCTACTTTCAGAGCAATAATTAAAAGCTTTAACCATCAGGTACAGTAAAAATCGAGGCTGGAAGACGACTACAGTTTATTGTGCCACCATGCACAGTGAGGAGGATTTTAAAGGAAGCAAAATTAAATCTCCAAAGCTTACTGTTGTAATATAGAAAAATCTGACCCCTCAGAGCTTAGAAAGTGATTTGCAAATAGTCCTAACTAATTATTCTACAAATAAACCAATCTGTTGCATAAGCAGGGATTAAAACTATTTTATTATGAGAAAAAAAAACTGATTAATTTTTGCAGATGGGAGGAAATTAAACACCCTACAGAAATTAACTTTCCATATTAACTGAAGTGTTTGGACATCTAAAACTCAAGATTAATTAGGATAGTTCTTCTCTTTTAGGTAACACTGTGTGGATTTACCTGGGAAGCCAGGAACCCCCTGTAACCCTCGCTCTCCCTTCTGCCCGTCGATACCTGGAAGGCCAGATGGCCCCTGGAACCATCACATGCAAACAAAACAATCAATTACTTTTGCAGCTTTTATTAATTTGTGGCAGGTATCTCTCAGGTAACTAAACTATACAGCAAAAAGAAGAAGGAAAAACACTCTGATAACATACAAGAAGTCCAGGAGATCCAGAGTCACCCTTTTGTCCCGACTCTCCCTGGTAACCAGGCTGACCAGCATCACCTTTCTCTCCCTTAGGGCCCCCTGTGCCTGGCACTCCAGCAGGTCCTGGCACTCCTGGGGTTCCTGTTTTTTAACCAACACAAAACATCACGATACATAGTTCTATCTAACAGCATCTAAATACTGTGCAGTGTTTTAGGACAGCTAACACACAGAACACTGATACCTGTTTCCCCGACTGCTCCTCTCACTCCCTGCTCTCCTTTGGGTCCCTCAAGGGAGATGCCTGGAAGACCTCGTTCCCCTGGCTCCCCCCGTGAACCCTGAGGACCAGGAAGTCCTTTTTCTCCTTTGATACCAGGTACACCTGATTGACCAGGCATGCCAGGAAGACCCGGATCACCTTTGTCACCTGGGAGGTAGAGAATAAGCTGCACTGTAAAACACAGTTGGCTTATTTTAATGGTGGGATGACAGGAGTCAGTGAGCGACAGATTGTTACCTTTCCCTCCAAGAGCTCCAGGTGGTCCAGGCAAACCTAGACCTGGTAAACCTGCAGAGAGGAACACACAAACGTTACATTAATTTCACGATCAGGTTCTTTGGGTTTAAAAATTGGAACATTCAATAAAACAAAAGATGCATAAAGTTGTAATCGTTCTATTTACAGTTGTTCAATTTTTTCTCTTAAAATGTGTCAGATGTTCTTTACTGTAGCATAATTACTGACATATTGTTTAGAATCTTATGACTGGGTGCACTTTACCCAAAGTTACCCAATTATGACAATTTTATATTGAGTAGGATGTAAAGTATGTCTTTACAATATCTATGAAATAAGCATTGTTCAGCAAGGGCATTGATATATTATCGAGAAGAGCTGCAAAGGCAGCTAAACGTATTACAGTTCCATCGACCCCTTGTGGCCAGATCATAGATTACAGCATCGATACTCTGCGCGGCTCGTCATGCTTGATCTTGCAGCTCATAATCCTATATAACTATAACACAGCAAAATCAATACATTTTTACGACATAACTCATTTTAAGAAGCTACGTCGTAGCTTCTTAACGGCATGTTCACATAACTGCCACGCTTGATGACTGACGTGAAACCAGCGCACATCCTCAGCAGCGTTTAACATCATTATGGTTACATGCGCAAAATGGGTCGATTTCTAATAAAAAAAAAAGGAACAAAAAACAGATGGACAGGGCCGCAGTGTTGTAAAGAACACAGAAGATAACGACTCAGAGGACGAAGAAGATGAAATTGAACACGAAGATGACGCAGAGGGGACGAACAGGCAGGTGCACATCCACAATAAAAAGTGAGAAGTACGTAGGATACAAGACGAGCACAGAAAATGTCAGGACAAATGGACTTCCACTGTGCTTAATATGCAAATAAACCCGTGCTGGTTTCAAACGAAGTAACTTAGAGCGCTATTTCAATACCAGGCATCAAAAATTCAATGAAAGTTATTCACCCAGCAGTGAACTCAGAAAGAGAAAAATAACACAGCTTACCGAATCGCTTCAGGAACAACAAAACCTTATCCACAGGACAACTTCTACAGCAGAAAATGCTGAAATGCAATGCAAACTGTTGTGCCTGTGGTAAACTATATTGTTTCAAGAGCACTAAACCACAGGCAGTTCAGACAGTTAATAGAAGACTATAACACAGTGATTTAGTGATGCACAGTGAAGTACGGTGGCTCTCTCGTGGAAAAGTGCTTCAGCGGTTTCTCAGCCTTCCTGAAATTTGCACCTTCTTGGGCAGTAAAGAGAAACACCAGCCTGAGTTTAAAGACCCACATTGGATCATACAGCAGGCCTTTCTAAAAGATATTACCAATCACCTGAACTCTCTCAACCTGCAGCTCCAAGGAAGAGACAAGCTGCCAAGTGACATGATGAGGGCAATCAGGGCATTCCAGAACAAAATAACTGCTTTGTGGATACCTGACAAAGACCTCACCCACTTCCCAAGACTGAAAGAAAAAATCACAAATGATCCTACTCTGCAGCACCACGTCAGCTACAGTGGTTTTGTTGAAGTTTTGAAGGAGTTAAGTGGGGAGTTTAAATCCAGATTCAGTGATGTGAATCAACATCAGGGAATTTTTCATGTGGATGTATCCTGTATTGCTCCAACCATCACACAGCTCTGCCCTATCAGCCGTGCCTCTCTTAAAAGTGAAATAGTTGACCTGCAAGCAAATGACATTCTCCAAGCTGAACTCAGAGCAGGTGTTGGCCACTTCTGGAGCTTGGTTTCTGAAGAAGACTTTCCCACCTTAAAACCACTTGCACAGAAGGTGATGCCCTTCTTTGTGAGCACATACACATGGGTCAACATTTTCAACCATGAACATTATCAAGAAGAAACAGAGAAACAGACTGACCAATGCTCACCTTGAATGCCTCACTACAATCTCAACAACAAGCTACAAATACAACGTTAAGAAGGTTAAGGACATGCATGCCAGCCCTCCATTTTTCATGGAGGCCAAAAAGGTTAAATTTGGTCTCATTTGAACAGCAGAGTTTTTTTTTAAACTGAGGTTGAACTAAATACATGACAACTCCATTTATTAAGGGACTTATGTCATCAGTTGGTTGCACTGCATTTTTTTAGGGGAATCTGATTATAGGGGATGAATTCAAATGCATGCCACACTTCTCAGTTTTTTACTTCTAAGATCCATGTGTAGTTTACCTTCAGTTCCAGTTGCTTAATACAGTTGTTTATATTTGTGGTATTAAATGTATCCATCAGTCCAAAAATACTCAAATTATAAGTTGTTTCTTTGCTCTCCTTGAAGTCTACACTGTATTGAGACAGTAGTAAATGTAGTGATGGTATGGAGACAGAGGCGATGAGAAACTGAGAATAGTCAGCATCTCAGCTACCAGTTAATCAGAAACGTTCTTATCAAGATCTTCATCAGGTCAGGATATCTCTAGTGACAGTGGTAAAAATCACCATAGGATTGAGCTGCAATGATTGTGACGTTAGGTTCCACATACAGTATTTTACAAAACCACAATTTTCTCATCATGACTAGTTTTGTTTTTTATGACGCATGATTGTGCGACCACAACCTAATGACTGTGTATAATCAAGAGCCAAATTCAATAAAACGTTTATATTATGTGTAGGAGAGGTCCAAATAAATAAAACAATGCTGCATTGCTCTCTTTAAAATAACAAAAAATGTTTTCGCTCTTGTGAAATAAAGCGCATTGTAATAAAAGAGACTAACCTGGGTCTCCTCTCTCTCCAGAGGATCCAGGGATGCCATCCCGTCCAGGCTCACCCTTCTCTCCACGAGGACCAGGAGATCCCTGTAGGCCACCTTCCCCTGAAGAAAAACAAATGCAATCAAAGGATTGTATTTATTTAGGCTGTTTTAATATATCACAGAAATGTGGAAGCGCTAAATTAAACTGGAGGTCAAGTTATTCCTCAGACCCAACTGTTTCCACAGAAAGTATAAACATAAATGTTTGACACATGTACATCAAATCTAACATTCAGAGCTCTCCCTGGCTGAATCCCACATACCAGGACGGCCATCACGACCAGGCTCTCCAGCAGATCCAGGAAGTCCAGGATTACCCTTTTCTCCCGGCCTGCCTGACTGTCCTATACAAAACAGTGACACGAACAAGAGTAAGTATACACCCTACAAAACAGCTTCAGGTATCATGATGGATGAAAAAGATGAAAAGGTCAGTCTAAAATCTTACCTTGGTATCCAGCACCTCCTTTGTCACCCTTCTGTCCTTGGTTTCCTGGTTTTCCAGGCATTCCCTCTTGACCCTTCTCACCCTTGTCTCCACGAGCCCCTGGAAATCCTGGCGGACCTGTCAGTCCCTGAGAGAACAAAATAGGGAGGAAAGTCAGAAAGATATAGGCAGTAAAACCTAAAGTATGTTTTAGTCCATTGGGAATAAAAAACAAAACTGGACAACTATATTACACCTATCAATGAGGTTATGTGACTAAAGTGTTTTTTCTCTTAGCAATAATCTACAAAAGTTAGAACCTTATTATGCCATGCCTTCTAAACAGATTAAAGGCAATACAATTTTGGCGGTAGCGGTGATAAATCACTTCTAAATTGTAAAATAGAGACAGACTCCCAAAGTTGATCAATAAAAGTGTGTGGTTAAGTGTAGTGATATCCACTTGATTGATTTCACCACAGGATGGTAGTGGCACCACCTTGTTTCACAATGGGGATGGAGCATTCAAGGGTATGTATCACGCTAGTTGTACCATCACACAGTGAATTGCATGTAGGCTAAACTGTTCGGTTTTCCTTTCACCTTTCACTTGTTGCCTTGTAGCAAAATGCTAAAGCGTGTTCTTGTGGCTTTCTTTCAACAACAGTTTTAATCTTTTTCCATAAAGGCCATATTTGTAGAGTGTGTGACTAGTTGTCCTGTCAGCTGATTCTTCCACCTAAGCTTTAGATCTTTGCAGCTCTTCCAGAGTTACCATGCGTCTTTTAGCTGCTCTCTGATTGTCGTTCTTCTTGCCTGGCCTGACAAAGATATTTTCGAATGATGGATTAATCGGTGGGCTGCACGGTGGCGTAGTTGGTAGCACTGTTGCCTTGCAGCAAGAAGGTCCTGGGTTCGATTCCCGGCCGGGGGTCTTTCTGCATGGAGTTTGCATGTTCTCCCCGTGCATACGTGGGTTCTCACCGCGTGCTCTGGCTTCCTCCCACAGTCCAAAGACATGCCTGTTAGGTTAATTGGTCACTCTAAATTGCCCTTAGATGTGTGAATGAGTGTGTGCATGATTGTTTGTGTGTTGCCCTGCGATGGACTGGCGACCTGTCCAGGGTGTACCCCGCCTCTCGCCCATAGACTGCTGGAGATAGGCACCAGCTTCCCCGCGACCCACTATGGAATAAGCGGTAGAAAATGACTGACTGACGGATTAATCGGTATTATGTGAGATGACTAAAGAGTGGGCTAATGTTTTTATAACCTAACTCTGCTTTACTTCTTCACAAATGTGTCCCTGATCTGTCTGTCGTGTTCATTGATGCACATGAAGCTGTTTGTCCACTAATGAGCTCTAAAACCAGCCAGAGAGGCCATCACAGAGCAGCAGAATTTATACTGGTATTAAATTACTTAGTTGGATTCTAGTCAATAATTACTTTTTTTAGTCAAATAGTCGCACGGGATTTTATTTTGGGGTGTTACAGTAAAAGAGGGCTGAATACAAGAGGTTTCAGGATATTTTCTGTAAGAAATGTTAAAAATCTTGTATCATTTTCCTCCACTTCAGCATCAATGTACTGCTTTTTTTTGGTCTACCCCATAAAATCCCCAAAAAATACATTGAACTTTGCAATTGTAACCTGACATAATGTCAAAAAGGTCAAGGGGTATGAAAACCTTTGCTAAAAGCTCTACAAATTTAAATGGACAGTGTTCTGTACATTTTACAGTTTCATTATTTTGTCAAGAAGGTTATTTTTCTTTGGTTCTGATGAGTTTGGGCTTGTTCAGATCTCCTCTTTTCATTTCATAGAACTACGTGTATAACGGAAAGAATCACTAGTTTTATCCAGTGGGTTACCTTTTCTCCTCGAAATCCAGGAACACCAATACCTGGCTCACCAGGTTGTCCCAGGTCTCCTTTTTCACCATCAGTCCCTCTAAACCCAGGATGACCCGGTGTACCAATGTCTCCTTTGGAACCCTTTGGACCAATCACACCTGCACGATCACACGAAAAAGCAAAGCAAATTACTTTACAAGCATTTATTTGAAAGTAAAGGGTAGCTCACAATGCTGTAGTCAGCACTTACTTGAAATATGCCGCAATAGTGTAAGACTTTCATATTAGTTCAAAGGATTTTTTAAATTAATAGCTTTTATAAAAGTAACAATTTCCACAAAAAGATATTGCTAGTTAGTCACATAATGCCTGCAAGACATTTGGATTCATACATGGATCCTCTTTAAAAAAATTCTTGAAACTTTTGTGAATGTGCCAAAGCAATACACACACACATACATACACACACACACACACATACACAGTGGCATGTTTGTGAGTTGAATTTTTGGGTGTTTTCTGAATGCATCTACCTGGTACTCCCATCTCCCCCACACTGCCTTTTGGCCCAGCTGGTCCCATGGTACCAGGATCTCCAGGAAAACCAGGATCTCCTTTCTGACCTGAGAAACAGCAGTACCGTCGAAACAAAAAGAGTCACACATAAAAATCAGATTTCAAAAATATGACGTTAAATTAACTGTCCTGAGCTTATCATTTAAGCTACCTGGCTGGCCAGGTGACCCAGGTGCTCCATCTTTGCCAGGCATTCCCTGTTCTCCTTGAAGGCCAGGGAAGCCCTTCTGTCCAGCAAACCCAGGTTCACCTTATTTTTGGAAAATTTACATAAAAATATGAGTAGAAAGAAAAAAAGAAAAAGATAAATGTCTGCATTGCTGAATATATACCTGGGTCTCCAGTGTCTCCCTTTTCCCCTTTCATGTGCTCCATATCATATTGAGTCAGGTTTCCTGGAGGACCTTCAGGACCTGGATCTCCCCTGTCACCTTTCTGACCATCTCCTCCGAGATCTCCTCTTGGTCCAATAGCACCAGGAACACCTAGGATGAAATGTCACACAGGAGGGTCTTGATTGCTGCTGAGAAAATTAAAAGAGGGTCTGATAACTGATTTTGATCATTATTTTGTACGTTTCACCTCTCAGACCAGGGGATCCAGGTTCTCCTGGTGGTCCAGGAACTCCTGGCGATCCTGGAATTCCCATAACCCCCATTTCACCTTTGAGACCTACAGCAGATACAGAAAAACACACTGTTGAATAACCCAATAATAACTCATTTACGCCTACATCTATAGAAACAAACTGCACCAAGGAGGGAAATAAACCAGTTGTGGAAACAACCTTAAACGCCAAGAAGATGGTTATTTTCAAAAGCTTAAAGCCAGCAAATAAAGCTGATTCTGATCTTAATTATACTATGATGGAATATTAAAACCTATTTTAAAATTAGAAGATTAGATCATAGGCGGAAAATTAAAGCGCGGAAATAAATTAAGTTTCAAAGGTATGAACTCCAAAAACATCCGTCAGCATTTGCCGCTCAGGACAAGGAGAACTTAGATCCGACACCTACTGTCGTGGCTCATGAAACTGGCTGTGTCTCCACAGGTATGAGGTTCCCTGATGGCCATCTCGTTGGCATAGAGACACATCTGGACAAGGAGGACAACACTGGTTCTGACAGCCACAGAGGTCACTTTAAGATATAGGGCAGTGGCTGTTGTCTCTACGGCCACATGTTTAGGTGTCTGGAGGTTCTTTACTTTGTATTCAGAACCAGGTGATAAGGTTGAAAAAAGTCACTGAAGGATTAAGCACATCTCTGAGATGTGAAAAACAGAAGCAGAGTCTTCAATGCTTCATTTAATATATGGGAAACTTTGCCCAGCGGATGATGCGAACATTCGATGCAGCTGGGGTCCAAACAGGATGATCAGTTCTGTTTCTGACTCTGTTCGGTCCTACTTCTTTGATGGACTAAAATTTTGGCTCCGTCCTTTTGGGGGACTAATCAGCAAGTCTGAAGTGGGATATGGTGGTCGGCTATTACAATTTAAGCTGTGTAATAACCAGTCAAAAACCTGAATAAAGACAAGTCTGTCTATTTACTGTACAGCGAAAGGTGTTTCCAGAGTTGTGTTTGGAACACATACATTAGACCGAGTGGAAGAAGTTGGAATGCGTAAAGACTGAGCGGCATTAAAAGATATGACTGTCCCAAAAAATTTGGCATTTAAGGACGAAACCAAACTTTGAGAAACAACAAACAGCCTGTTTTTAAGTGCTAGTATTACCTATAGAAGAGGTATTTGGGTTTTTCAGTTGAACTCAGCAAATAGATACAACTGAAGAAATGGTAAAGGATCAAAAGATAATATTTTTTAAATGTGTGGTTCACTTACCTTGGAACCCAATTAGCCCATCTCGACCTGGTGAACCTTGTAGACCTGGCAGTCCTTTGACACCTTGGACTCCTGGGAGGCCAGGGATACCTTTCTCTCCTTGAGGCCCCGGCATGTCGAGACCTGGAGGGCCAGGGTAGCCCTTCTCTCCTTTTATACCTTCTCTACCTGTATAAAGAATATTGAGTTTTATTTTCTTTTGATTTTTCAAGATTCTTGAAAGATCAAAAATATACATCAAAAGCTGAATTAATCTATTCCAAGCTAAAATTTAGGCTTGCATTAGAGTGAACTTATTTGAATCAGGATTTTGTCCCTTTATGTATGTACAAACTAAAAAGAAAATTAGACAGAATGTAAATTATTTTACTGTAACATGACAAAATACCTTAGATGAGCAAAAAAAAACATAGCTTATGTGCTGAGTTTGTGCTCACCATACGGTCCTGCCTCTCCACGTGGTCCTTGAGGTCCTTGCGGTCCAGGCAAGCCTTTCCCTGGAGCACCTGGTTGGCCAATCTGACCAGGTGGTCCTGGAGGTCCAACATCACCTGTTTTTTTATTTAAAATTTTGAATTATGATTGGTTAATGACATGGACTAAATATAATAAAGTTTAACTGAAACCTTTTCACAGCTTTCTTTCGTTACCTTTAACACCCTGAGGTCCTGGTGGTCCTGTCTGTCCTTCTGACCCGGGAATTCCTGGTAAACCAATGCCACCCTTTTCTCCTGGGAAACCACTGATTCCTGGCCTGCCCTGTGAACCTTTTGGTCCTGGAAGACCCCGTCCAGGTTCACCCTGAAATGTTTGGAAGAAGGAACTGTTAAAAATCAAAAAAAAATTCACATCACAACAAAGAAAAACTCCAAGTTTATTGTTTCAACCATAAAACATATTAGTTAATGTAATTATTTCACAGTATAGCTGTACTGCATTTAATCCAGTCAGTTTTTAAGTTTGATGTATAACTTTCACCATGCTTTACAATTTTAGTGTCTACTTGTTAGCATAATAAAAAAAAAAAACACAAACAGCTTGGAGGACAATTTACACCACAGACCACAATAATTGACACCACCGGTAAAGAGTAAAAAAATAACCTTTATTCTGAATAGATCAATTTAATGGCAAAAAAATAATAAAATCTGAGCAATTTCAGAAATACTGTACTTGTTTCTTTACAAAATCATTGGTTCCTCAATTATTTGCTCTCCTAACATTCAAATAAATGTAAATGAAGCTTAGTTGTAATTTATACTTCACTTTTTTAAAGCTGATCAGAGTATCAGGGAACTTGGAATTTGAGTGAGTGCGGCCGGCATGCTGGGGCACCTCCGAGGTTGGAGTGTGGGGTTTGGGGGGGGGCCCGGTCTCGCTGTGGTGGCCTTCCTCTGATGTTTCTTTCTGAGGCTCTTGCCCCCGCCTGGCGCCGGGCTGCGGTCACAGTCGAGTGGGTGGAGCACGTCTTATACCTCCACCGGGGCGGCTTGGCAGGTTGTGCTGAGCTTGGGTGGTTGGTTGGCCCAGCCCAGTTACTCGAGTGGTGCATGTTTCTCTCTCATGGACGGGCAGACTGGGGCTGCTGGGGCGGCAAGCTAAAGGATGGCATGGAGGGGTTGCAGCATGTGTGATGAGGAGGTTGTGTACTCTTTTTGGATGTGAGGTCACTGGCATTTGGATCAGCTGAGCAGTGGCGGTGGATCAAAACTGGTTGGTGTTTCTACCTGGGCTGATGTTGCAGTGGCAGTGATCGGATCTCCTCTGTGTCTGTCTCAGGTTTGGGGGGTTCAGGTCTGTGGCTCCTCACACTCCCAATTGCATATTTTTATGGAGAAACCTTGTATACACAAGCGCGTTCACACTTACACCCACAGGTGTTAGATTCAGGTGTTTACAGATACACAAATGTTCTATATTGAGCCGCAGTTACCACTAAATACATCTTGCATTCATTAGAACCGTGGACTTTTTGGTACGATTCTGTTACTATATATGTTTCTGTAGAAGCAAACAGGGTTTTATTGTTGGGAATTGGGAGTTTTTTATTTATTGCTTGTCCACCAGAGGTCGCGCTGGAGAGTTTTCCTTCCACCTACAGGTGTTCCTGATCCTCTGCTGATTGGCATCACCTTGGAGGAGTATTTAGGAGCCTGCCACCAGTACTTTGGTGCCTGAGTGTTGTGCCCAAGTGGTAAACATCAAGCCAAAGAGATATTTCCAGTCTAACCTTGCATTTGATAACCTTGTTTATCTCTCCCTGCTAGAAACCTGTGAGGTGTGGGCTGTTACCTACAGAACTGGACTTGGATATACAACTCCTACACCAACTGCTTGTGAACCTGGATAAATCATATCTAACTGAGGTACGGCTCCATTCCCTCCAAAAATACCTGACTCTGTGTGAACTCTGGACCAAAGACTGGACAAGCTACTTGGATTACTGGACTCCCGAACCCAATGGATTAACCCTCCTCAACTTCGTTGTTCTGAAGATCAAGTAAGCCACTTTACTGAAACCAATGTGGATGTTTTCCACCTCAGTCCTGACATACTCTCGACTCTCTCTAGTGGACTTCAAGATCCAACCCATCACATCTTCTTGTGAAACAAAATATTTGAAACTTGTCTGGTCTCCTGAGTGAGTTTTTGCATGTGGGTCAGAATAATCCCTAAAAACAATAAGATTTATCTTGTAATCTCTTCATCCTCCTTTTCTCTCCATTCTTTTCTCCTTCTCTCCCTTTTTCCTTTTTGCCCCACCTCTCTCTCTTTCGTGCTCCTTATTTTTCGTCTCCGTGCCGTAACAATTTAAATAATCCCAAAGCAGTTTCTAATTTTCTTTTCTCACAGCATTAAAGTGTTAGCTGTAGTGCTCCACTTGTGAAAGAAAGCTACTTCCCCAGACAGGACACAGTAAATAAAATAAATAAAAAGTAGGATGTGGATTGAGCTTTAAAATCAAGGGTAGAACAGTAACCAAGTTAATCTTTCAGGTTAAAAATTAAAACCTCTCTGCGGAGATTTCTTAAAGGATACTGCTTTGCCCAATGTTAGAAAACTGCAGCAAAATGTCTTCATAACAACCATTTCTTTTAAGGGTTTTGTGCACATCTTTACGAGAGGTTATGAATGGCTCTGTATAGAGGCAAACCAGCCTTGGTCTTGGTAAAGAGTTTCATATCTTGGGTTCTATTATTTTTTTAAATATCTAACTGATCTACAGCACAAATACATGTTGACAAATACACACTTTTTGCCCAGGTGGACCAGCTTTTCCAGTGAAGCCATCCTGTCCTGGTCTTCCTGGCTCTCCAGGTAATCCTGGGGCTCCAGGAATTCCACTGATTCCTAGAAACACATAAAATATTTTTTTTTTCTGGGTTTCTTTTAATTTCCCACTGTGGAAATGAGTATAAATACTTTGAGTGTTGTGTTGGGGTTTTGGAGGTATTCGGGTCATGTAACACACCTTTAGCACCCGCTGGGCCGGGAAATCCAATTCCAGGTGGCCCCTGCTCACCCTTTCCTCCAGGAAAACCAGGTACACCTTGGTCACCTGGTAGACCTCTTTCACCTGCAAGTAAAGCATTTTACATGATCAGTGCCTTGTGATCAGAAGCATTGTGATCCTTTATTTGCTCTACTGTGCCATCAAGTGGACAATAAATGTAAAACAGGCAGAATGGTTGACGTCGGAATATGGTCTCAATATGGTCTTGTACCACGTGAATCAGTCATGTGGTACAGCCAACTCACAAGGTCTCGAATGTCATTACATGCATCTTCAACATGACCCATGATACACGCTCCTCACAAATCTTTGTGAAAATTGCTCGTCACGCTTCAAAGACACATCATTACTCAAATGCTAATTCCCAGCTAATGTTAGCCCATGTATTTGCTGATGTTAGCCGGTCAATTGACCAGGCTCAGCAATGTGCACCATAGCATTCAAGGGAAAGATGTAAGTGCAGCAAATTGAACAGTAAACCATGTAAACTTTTTTGACCCTGCATATTAAAAGGATCTGAATTGAGAATCAGTAGGAACCTCAATCAAAACGAGGAATCTGAACCAGAATCGTTCAAATTTACAAAATGCCCAACCCTAAAGAGAATCAAATATAAAGACACACATTTAAATATAAAAAAATTAAAATCTCTTCTCCAAGATGGACCTGGAAAGCTTAATTTATTACTTCAGATAAATGTATGATGACTAAGCTATTATTTACCTTGATGTCCTGGTATGCCACTAGCTCCTCGTGGTCCAGGCGGCCCCTGTGGTCCCGGAGTGCTAATACCTTTACCTGGCTCTCCTTTTAGACCTATTACAAAGTAAGATGTTCAGTAAGATACTGCTGAAATTGGATTTCATGCACCAAGTAGCTGTTTGCAGTGATTATTCTAATGGTTACCAGGAAGTCCTGGAGCTCCTGGAATGCCTGGCTTTCCCTGACTGCCTTTTTCTCCAGGCCAACCCGGTTGGCCGAACCCTGGAACACCAGGTGGACCCCTTTCTCCAGGAGGTCCAATAAGACCAGGCTCTCCGTCTGGTCCACGTTCACCTTTAATACCCTCTTTGGCCTGGGAAAGACACAGTGGAAAAGTAATGAAAAAAACATTTTTGAGAAATAATTTGCAATTAAATATTTCAAATTCTTTAAAATAAATCCAAATGAAAGTAATCAAATTTATGTGACGCACATGGACTATTTTTTTAGTCAAGACAAGTTTATTTGTATAGCACATTTCAGCAGCAAGAGAATTCATTACATTCATTAGTATTAATAGCAACCAAAAAGTGTAAAGTGAACTGTGCACTACTGAGTGGCAACTTGACAAAACAATCCATATAAGAAAATGTGTATTTCTCTTTTTGTCAACATTGCTGGAAACGTCTGACAAACTGTTACATTAATACATAACTGTTAAACATATAGTTGTCCACATTTATTGGTCCCCCTGGTAAACTTGCAAAACCAGTACAAAAAAATCTTTAACTGAGCAAGCATAATTTCACACAGACTTTTTGGGATAATCTAACTTTTAATTTAAGGATATTTATGCAGCAGGAGAAATGTTCGCCATTATTACAGCCACTGGCGCTCAATAATTCCTACAAGCTGCAGCAGAGATGAACCACTGGGTTATAGCGTGAAAACATGTAGTATTTACTTTACTTGTAGACAGCTCTAATGGTTGTTTTGTTTATCGTATCCATGGACGTTAATTTGTTGACATATCTGACTATGAAGGTGAATGCAAAAAGATTTACAAGTTAAAGTGTAGGATAGATAACTGGTTTAACTGGCTTGATATCTTTTGCCTCACTGTATTCACTGTACTAATGCACTTACAGGTTCTCCTTTGAGGCCTGGTTCACCTGGAAGTCCATCTCTCCCCGGCAGTCCATCCTTGCCCGGTAGTCCCTGAAATCCTGGACGTCCAGCAATACCTTTCTCTCCCTTATAACCAGGCGCAATGAAAATGTCTCCAGGTTCACCTATAGCCCCAGGGGCCCCCATCAGTCCAGGAGATCCTGGAGAACCCTGCACAAAAATTGCACATATGGTTAACATTATTATTCGTTTGAACACTGACTTCATTTAAATATCAATTCTGAACTGTATTTTCTCTCTCTCTTTGGCTCAGGTTGATCGGATCTCCTCAGCTGTTAAATCCTTGATATGCAGAGACTGTTTTATACTCACAGGTGTTCCAGGTTCTCCAGGTGGCCCAGAATGACCCTTTTCTCCTTTGCCTCCAACTGGACCTGGAGGTCCTGTCAAATAAAAAGCAACCTTGGATTAAAAACCCACATAGGGTGTGCTTCTTCACATGTAAAACTCTAGCAAAACCAAAACAAGTTTGGACTTTAATTGAAGTAAATGACACTCAGAAAACAAATATCCCAAAATTTTAAAGTTTAAAGAATTAACCCCAGTTTTTGATGAAAAACAGCCCTTCCCTTTAAAAAAATTTTTTATTTGAACGGCCCAAACTACTAAACTCCAAAGAAACCAAAAAATAAAAAAACCACTTTCTTTTTTTCCCTGAGTCAAAACAATAAAATTTGGCAAACTGCCCAAAGTGGACCCCTACTTTAAAAACCTACCCCCCAAAAGTTTGGTTTGGGCAAACTCGTAGTGGGGGCGCATTTTTTTAAAAAGGGGAAAAGGTTTATTTTTTCTAAAAGGGGATTAAAAAAAGGGTTTTTGTACAAAAGACAAAAAATATTTTTTAGAAAAAACCCAAATTTCTAAAGGTTGGCATTTCTACTGCAGCTCATGAACTTCTACATACTCCTGCTTCAACACAAATATATATATACAGTCCTTCAATCAGTTAGAATATTGTTTTGATGAGGCTTGTTCATCAGATTAAAAGTACCTTTTGAAAATAACCTTTAAGCAGATATTAAACATACATTTCATTAAGCCCACATTTCTGTATTGTATAATGTTTTTTTTTTTCTTTTACTGGTCTGATGTAATGCTCTAATTTCCAAGAAATTAAATGTCGTGTTTTCATTAACTGTAAGCAGAAAATCAGCATAATTAACAGAAATAAAGACTTGGAACATCAGTCTGTGTGCAATGTGCTTCACTGAGGGAAATGAGTAACTAAAATAAATTAACTTTTCAATAATTTAAATTCCCCAATTTTAAAAGGAATATGCAAAAATTATATCCCTCCCCCAAACTATCCATCCATCCACCATTTTCTATACCCGCTTCTTTGGGTACTGGGTCATAGGGAAACTGGTGCCTAAACTCCAAAAACCCCGAAAAAGTCCCCCAGTTCCCTCGCAGGCAACCCCAGGACAAACAAAAAATGTTAAAACACTCATTCACACCTAAGGGCAATTTAGAGAGACAAAAATTTCCTAACAGCCATGTTTTTGGACTGTGGGGGGGGAGCCGGATACCCGGAGAACCCCTCAAAGGGAAATGGGAGAACTGGGGAAAGACCCCCCACCCGGGGGTCGAACCAAAAAGGGCCCCCCTTTTTCTGGGAAGGCAACAGTTCTACCAACTGTGTTTACGTGTACCCTCATCCTCCCCAAAAAAAATAAATTAAAGCTTTTAAAATTTAAAAAGAAATTTGATACTGGAAATTTTTTACTTTTTTTTGTGGAACCCCTTTTTTTCCTGGGATGGGAGCTCCAAAAATCTAAATGTTTTTAGCTGTTTTCAAATGGGAGAGAACCTCCCCAGACAGGACATCACCTTGATGAAGAGCCAAATTCTCCAAGGACAGAAGGCATGCTCTGGGATTCATAGGGTGAGAGCAACTTCTGATTTTTAAAAAGCTGTTGCAAGCCTCCAGTTCCTTTCAAAGCTTTCACTAATCAAGGTAGATCAGCGTACTCTTTTTTTATGATTGACTAAACCCACAAAACTAGTGGGATAAAAGTCCAACCAGGACAATTTTTAGTATGAGTAAATCACGAAACCCGAAAACGATTTAAACCAAAATTTAAATTTTTTTGTTCAAAAACGTGGGGGCCCTGTTCCTTCTTCAGTCTACAAAAGGACTGACAGGACACACACCGGACATGCAAAGTCTTAACTTTTCCCTTTTATGAGCAAGGGGAGAAACATCCTTTACGCTAGTAACAAAGATACTAACTGAGCATAGAATTTACGCTACCCTGGGCATAAGAATAAAGCAAAGTTTAACATGTCTTTGCTTTAATGTATTTTGATAGGGTCTTGCATGCCTACAAGACCTCCTTCCCCCCCACTTTTGAACCCGGACTGGGGGCTCAAGAAAATTCATTTTGTCCCCTCCCTCGGGAAAGGCCCGTCCCTTTGGACCACAGGTGTTTTTCCAGGTGGAAAAAGCACATGGCCTTACACATTTTTTTAGTGTTATTTACTTTAAAAAAATTTTTAAAAGTTTCTTTTTTTAAAGTAAATGGTTTTTAAAGACTTTTTTTATTAAATTTTCTGAAAAAAAATTTTGCGGGGTTAAAAAACCTTTTTAATCCAACCTTCCTTTTTGTCTGTACTGGGATCCCTGTTTTCTAAAAAGATTGATACAAAAGAGGGCCACAGTCATTATTTTTTCCTTCCCAAAAGAAAATACTAAATTTTATTAAACAAATTTTGTTTTAAAAATAGTTTTTAGGGGAGTTTAAATAAAATGCAAAAACTAGACTAGTTTTTCCCCCTCTAATTTTTCCCAAAAAGTGGAAAAACCTTTTTTGGGATTTTAAAAAAATCCAACCCCTTCTTTTACCTGCAAACAAGCTTTTTTTAAACCCTTTTTTTTTAGGGGTTAAATTTTTTTGGGCATTTGTCTTTTGCTTGGGGCTCCAAACCCTTTGAAAGGGGGAGAAAAACTTTTTTTTCCATCACCCAAAAGTTTTAAATTTAAAGAGACCTCTTTTCAACCTTTTTTTTTTTTTTGTTCATTTTTTTCACCTACCTTTCTCTCCCTTTTAAAAAAGCCCCAGGGCCCGGTAATCCAAAGGTTTTTCCGGTTTCCGTCACAACTAACACAAGCTTCTCCTTTCTCACCTAAAATTAGGCAAAGTACCAGAATTTAAGCAACTGTGGTGTGCCTAAATTAGCTTATCACAATGTCAGGCAACAGCAGCGCTGAATATCATCAAAGACAAGTTATATCAGACAGATAGATTCATTTATCTATTTATTTAAGTGGATCTGGAGTAACATCAGTAATCCTTACCCTTTTGCCCATCTTCCCCTGATAATCCTGGTTGTCCAGGTGGACCACGGTCTCCTTTTTCCATCTGACACTCGTTAGGGTCAGCTAAGTGGGCCACATACATGCACAGATTTAATTAGTAAAACGTTTGCCGAAGCACAATCAATTAAATGAAGGAATGACTTGGACCTACGGGCTGGTCCTGGTTGCCCAGGGGGTCCGATGGGCCCTGTTCTTCCTGGTGGTCCAGAAAGAGATTCTCCATCTAAACCTCTGTTGCCCTTTTCACCCATTTCTCCCTTCTGACCCGGCTCGCCACGAGGACCCTCGATGGAGCGGCCTATGATACACAAAGTCAAGTGAGTGTGTACAATCTATACACACTATTCACAAGTTTTTTCCTTCAAGGCTTTGAGTAGTTCAGTGCGAAGATATATCAAAATAACTGGGAATTTAGCTCTACGGTTAATTATTCAGATGTATGCTCTCCAAAACTTACTATCAATATGTAATTTGGTATAAACAGGGTGACACATTTGCTAATGACATCCAAGCCAAATAACAACTTTTCAATCCCAAGATTTCCTTTTCAAAGGATCTGAAATCCTGCATTATAAAGGCTTCTATAATGAACTGTCTTCGTTTGCTAATTTCACACAGCTAATTCAGATTACACAAAATATTATTCAGTTTGAACAAACCACAAAGGTAAAATGCACAAAAATAAAGCTAGAGTTGTATTACTGGCAAACTCATGATCTTTTACTGTCTACCTGTCTACCTATCATATTTTACCTGGTGGACCAGCCTCTCCCTGAGGACCACGGAAACCTTAGAATTAAAAAGAAATTGAGAGAGGAATGAAAACCACAGATAATGTTGGGAGCTTGATGTTCTTGCTAACACAAAAAACAAAAGTATTTTTCAGCAAATTATAGCCTGTATAAACCTTTTTCTCCTTGTATCCCAGGGGGACCACGTGGGCCAGGAAAACCAGGTGGACCGCTAGCCTAGAACCACATGATTAGAGAGACTAAGTCATTCTTTTATCATTTTATACTAACTTTCCACTAGAACATTGATGATTCGGCTGCCATTAAGCATCAGACCTTTACTGATGACTGTGTTGTCTAAATCTTAATGCAATCCTAGGTGTTGTCTGTAATTGATCTTAAATCTGTCTATATAACTGAATTGACTGATATAAAAATGTTTCGTTTTTGTAAAGTACCTTGTAGTGAACTGCCACTATATAAATAAACTTATAATAATTAGTTTATTACTTATAATAATTAATAAATAAAGAAAAAAGTATAAACTCAGAAGAGCAGAATCACTTACGTAACCTGGTGGTCCTCTATCGCCCTTCTCACCCTAGAACCAAATGAAGAAATTAGTCTGTTTAACATAAATTTATTATGTTATTATAGAATATTAAAACTTATAAGCTTTGAGTAGTTACCGTCCAACCAGTAGATCCAGGAGCTCCAATGAAGCCTTTTTCTCCCTGTAGTATAATATGTTGCACATTAATTTGATATAAAAACTATTAAAGAACGCACCTGGTGGAGATACATGATAAATATCGGTGTTACCTTTGTCCCATCCTCCCCATCTTTACCAGGTTTACCCTAAACACAGACGTAAAAAATCATTACGCTTAATTTTATTAGATTTTTTTAACTTGTAATAAGAGGATTAACAAAGTTATTAATAAAGTGTCAAAATAAGTGTGTCCTCTTCTGGGAGGATATGACACAAATTAACTTCCTTCTTTAGTTATTAGCTGTTCCATAGATACATTTGACCGCAACTCACTCTTGGTCCAGGTGGCCCTTGTTCACCTTTGATTCCATGCTGATGAGGGAGACAGAAGCCCTAAAAAAGAAATCAAGGATTTTATAGAAAGTAAATGAGAAATAAAATATCCTTTCCATATGACAAACATTAAACCACATACGATGATAAAATACTAACTTTATCTCCTTTGTCACCCCTCTGTCCCGGGTATCCCTATGGGAATAAAAAATAAACAGAAGCACATTCAAGTAATAACACATATACTAAACTTTCTTGTAGGAATTTCAGTTTTAAAGCTTAAGTGAGTACCCGTGGTCCTGGTACGACCACTGTGGTCTGTCCTTCCACTTCTTGAGGTGGTCCAGGGGGACCAGGAGGGCCTCTGAGTCCCCGCTCACCCTGCATGGAGACATCGTCATTAAAACAGTCACAGGCAAATAAATAGAAGTAATTTTAATATCAAAAAAGCTTAATTTATACCCTAAAATAGACAAAACACTTAGTATGTGTTATTAGGTATGAGGAAAATATGACTGGCTTAAAGGAGTCAATGTGGACAGTAATAAGAGATGCACCTAGAAACTGGCTGTTAACTAGATTCAGACAATTTTTGTCCTTATTGGGCCCTGACCAAGACCAGCTGGTCGGACACAACAAAATAAGATCTGCCTCTGATTGGTGAACACACCATACGTAGAGGCTCTTTGGTGTGGACGCTGGTATCTGTAGAAGAAGACTTGATTTTAACTTTTTTCAGTGTCAGTGAGATGTTTTAAATGAAGTCAGAGGAATCACAGAGATGAAATAAAAGGAAAGGAAACAGTTTTTCTATATGTTAAAACGTGTCTGCCTGTTCATTCAGACCGTGATAGAATAAAAGAGAGCAAGAAGTTTAGCTAATAATATGAAAGCAGAAAGTTTTACAAAGTTGCTCTGTTTCATTCTTCCAAACTTAAAAAAGCATGCTGGTTTTGAAAATATTGACAGTCTTTTTGACATCTTAGAGTTAAGGATTATACACACAGAGTAACACTTTCGGTTTGCTAAGCACTCTTATTGCTAATATAGGATCCTGAAGAGAGCTTAAACTGTAAACACCATAAATATTTTGTATTTTACTGCTCTCTGTCACATGATGTGATTAATAACCACACAGGCCCAGAAGACTTAAAAAATATATTTTCTTATATCATTTTTCACTTCTTAAAGAGAAATCTGAATTGATTAAACTCTGTACCTGTCACAATCTGTAGGTGTTGAAGTTTAGATTTCCTTTTGTGGGTATTTTGACCATTTCTTTACCATTTACTTCATTCGTTTAATTTTTTTCCTTATTAGTTTATTCTTTTTTTAAATTATTATTATTTTATTATTATTATTAGTTTATTCTTTTGTTTTAGTGTTCCTGATACATCTAGAGTTATTTTCCTGTTCTGGACTTATCTGTGTTCCTGTTCATATGGGTTAATTAGCCTCCCTCCTTCAGTAGCTCTGCATTCTCCCTGCCACCAGCTGCTCCACATTTCATCTGATTATCTGTTATGGTCCATTGGTCATTTTTCCACCCTGCCTTTGTATTGAAACTCTCTGGTTTTCATTGCTCACTACTGAATTGTCATATTGGCCGGCCTGGTCCGAGTTCTATTTGTTGCCTTATTGTTTTCCATTGATGTCCTGTTTTACTTTTGTGTCATCCATTCATCAGTGTAAGTTTGGATTATTTCATTATTAAAGACACTTAACTTCACCTTCCTGCTTCTGCTTGCCTGCATTTGAGTCCATCCTAAAACCCAAACATGACAGTAACAGCAAGTGGTGTTGTAGCCAAGACCATCACACCCATGACCAAGTACATTATAGACAAGGATCAGAGCAAGCCAAAGCCAACAAGACCAACACCGATTGGTGCATGTGCATCTCCACATAAAATATATATATTATTTCTTGATATGTAGTTAAAAGTTATTATAACCTATATTTCCTATGATAATAAAAACTTGACATAATAGATAAGTATTTTTTCCAAACATTTTTACCCAAATAGGTATAACGTTTAAGAATTGATAATTGGTATACTTTGTGAGTACTAGAAACTACAGTGGCATGTTGTGTAATAATCAAGTTGTACCATACTCAAAAATGATGCACATGTATAGCAACACTCCTTATTTATTTATTTTTTGAGATTTCATGGTGGTAGTGGCCTTTATTCACAGTAATCAGAAAGGAAACAGGTAGCAAGAGAAAGCGGTAAGACATGCAGCAAAGGTCCAAAGGTTGGGAATCGACTGAGTCAAAGACAAATTAGCCTCCATGCATGTGATGTCTGCTCTATCACTATGCCATCCACTGCCCCTAATGACATACCTTTGTTGTTTTCAAACTGTAATTTTGACTTTATCTGATGTATTGTCCAACATTTAATTTTATGCCATTCATTAAGTAAAAGCACAGCAATGTATAACCACCATGCATCTTGAGGACAAACATATTGTAACAGTGAAGTAAAAATAAATCAGATGTTCTAATAATCTTTTTTCAAATATTTTTAAGTGGCTTTTTTGTTGTTAATATATCAGTAATGGATGAATGTTGGAAAGATATACAAGTAAAATATAAATACATCTACAATTCGAGTCAGTTATATCTTGCTCTTGATAAAAGCTCTCACCTTATCTCCTTTTTCACTCACAAAGGCCAACCTGTCACCCTTGAGACAAATTAAAACCAAGTATTTGTGAAATCTTATACAAATAGTTAATAGCTATACAAGTTAAAGAATGATGGTGATTGATCTTACTTTCTCTCCTGGAGGACCAGGCAGGCCAGGATCACCCTGTGAATCAGTTATAATTAGATGGAAATGAGTCTGCCGAGAGATTTTGAGTTTTCATCATTGCTCTAACTTGTTTGTGACTCACTTTTATTCCTGGGTATCCTCGGGGTCCCGGAGGTCCACTTGGTCCAAAGGGTCCAGGTGTTCCCTTGGAGATAGAGACAGATGGTCGAAGGACATCATCACATTGCGTAATTTGGTTTCTATATTCTTAGACATATATGGACACATGCCTGCATGTCCTCAAACAAAGACACTACAGTACGTACAGGTAGTCCAGGTGTGCCTGGTAACCCTCTGTCTCCTTTAAAGGGGATAATTCCAATCACACCACCAGGGTCTCCCTGTAGAAGATACATTCATTAATGTGTTATTGCAGTAGAAGATTTGGGAAACTATCCATAGCAAAGATATGAAAGCTTTATTAACTTACTTTCATTCCTTGTAGTCCTGGGGGGCCCTGAAAGATGGAACAAGAATAAATAAAACCAACTTATTACTGTAGAAAACAATAAGAACTAGAAAGAAAGCCTGTTTCTATAATATTTGTTTGGCATTTTGAAAGTGAGTGTTCTATGCGCAACTCAGGTGAGTGGGGGTCTGGCTGCTTACAGGCGGCCCTTGAAGTCCATGAAAACCATTAATGCCGTCCATTCCTCTTTCGCCCTGAAACACAGACATCACACCGTCAAAAGGTAACATGTCACTTCATAGAGCAACATAAACACGGCAAGAGTGTCCAGAAAATTCAAAGCAACAATGTTTTTCAAAATGTAGGAGAAACAGAAGTAACTTACTTTGGTCCCATTGCATCCTGGGATTCCAGGTGGACCTGGTGGACCGTCATTTCCGTTGAGGCCCTATAATTCAGATTATATAAAAAGAACATTTTGATAGGTAGGAATCAAGTTGCCAGAATGTTGCTCAACAGTGAAATCCACTCAAATTCTTTCTACCACATAAAAGGGACTAAAACACATCATAGTTATAGAAATGTATAATATTTAGTTGATATAACCCACAGATGGAAGCACTCCTCTAAGAATTTACTGAATGTAAGATAAAAATAACTTACTGGTAGTCCTGGGTTTCCTGGAAACCCTGGCAGGCCAGGTGGACCCTACAAAATAACAAGCATGTCTGGTTAACACAAAAACTAGTGCTGGAGCAATTATGAGAAAAATGGAGTTTGTGTCGTGTGATTTCATAGTTGTCATCTGTTCTAAAATGTTCATTTTTAGTTACTTACTCGCACTCCTTTTAATCCCGGAGCTCCAGGTGCACCCAGATCTCCCTATTGGATAAATAATAGCATGATTACGATAATATTTTTAATGTTTCTAAAAAGCTTAAAGATAATTCAAAAATATACAAAATGCTGTAGGAGTATTTAATGAAAATAAAGCCATGTGAGTAGGTTTTGCAATGTTTTTGACTTCCAGAGCTTTATGCATATTGCTGATGTAAAATCTAGCCATTAGTCTGGCAGTCAACAGTATAAGAACTTATTCTTTGCTATTTTAAAGGAAAAAAAGGAAAAATGTGGTGATTGGAGCTTATTTTGGGATACGATTGGATGCTTTGATTCAATTTAATGTTTAACACACTTTTTAGACATTTAGACAAATTTTCAACTTTTCTTTGTAATTTACACTGAGAAGAACAGTTGATGTGACTGAAGGTGTGTGCCTACCTTGGGGCCCATTGGCCCAGGAGGCCCCTCGTGCCCCTGCATTCCTGGGAATCCCATATTACCCTGAAGACCAGGAAATCCACGTTCACCCTGTGAAACACGTGACAAGAGAGCAAAAAACATGTTTTCATCATCAAACTTTATTTGCAGAATTAAATCCTTCGAGACAGAAAAAATACTAAAAGGACAATGTAAATCATGATAAAACACATATATCATATTATATACAAATAAAAGAAACCAGTTTAAAACAGACTTTTCAGCCAATACACCCTCACTCTGTCTGACTAAGTAATACTGTTTACAGAATTATTCAAACATTAAATAAGGTTAAACACTAAGGGGCAAATTCACGTGGTCAAAACCTGAGTTTGCACATCTTTCTTATTCTGTAACAAGATGCAAGACAGATAGGCTTCTAAAATAGCTTTATCAACCAGATATCATCTTGCTACACGGATGGAATTTGCCCACATTTACTTCAGAGATTATGATTGCATTTAGGATTAGGGTCCACCTATATTTTTTGTATATTTCCATAAATTAATATCAGATCAAAAATATTTGCATTCTCAAAGATGAGAGAAGCTTACGATACCCAGATTGAGTGGAAGAAATACCATCTGCTAAAAGCTGGTGTTCATTTTGGTGTAAAGGAATAAAAGAGAAAAAGCAACCTGCTGTGCTGCTGGCTTCATAAAAAACTGGATCTGAGATGTACAAGTAAACAGAGTGTATATTTCATTCACTCCTCTAGTAAGTTATGCAGCGTATATTTTGACAAATTTATTTTCTTTTAAAATAACTTGTCTAAATATGGTTGTTGTTTTTTAAATTACAAAATCCAAACCATAGAATTGTGGAGCGTTCCAACAGATTCTTCATAAGATATTAGGGGTGCAGTGGACGGCACAACACCATAGAATCCAGGGAGCCTAATGGTCATTTTAAAGTGGATTAAGCAGGATGCATGCAGTCACATATAACTGGCTAATTAATACAGTTTATTTCTGCAGACCACTTGTAAAATGTTTAGAAACAAATGCCTATTTAATTTAAATTAATGCTTTTTATCCCTGAATTAAGTAGTTGAAGGAATGTATCATCCCACTCTCTACTAAATATGCAACATCACAAATTAAGTTAGAGAAAAAACGTTTACAGGATTTTTCCAGTCAGATGTTTCTAATGTTTTTGGAAAAAACACCTCATCTGGTCAGAACCTGGAGGTGATTATTTATTTTTTATTAAATCATTTTCTCCATCTTTCTTTAATGGAGCAGTTGTTTCTTTTGCTGAGAGAGACAACTGTGACCTGAAGCAAAAGAATAAGTGCTCCTATTTGCTGAAGTTGATTAGCAGGATTTTATGCATTTAGTGCAATCTGTTTCATGAATCTTTATTTATTTATTTATTTCATGCCTTTAGGTATGAGTGTGTGTGCATGGCTGTATGTCCTGTGTGTTTTAGTGTTGCCCTGTGGTAGAGTGGCACCTTGTCCAGGGTGGATCTTGCCCCTTGCCCAATCACTGCTGGAGATTGGCACCAGCTCCTCCACAACCCTGCTCAGACAAGCGGGTATAGAAGATGGATGGATGGATGGATGGATGGATGTTTGGATGGATGTTTGGATGGGTTCCTGACAGACCTAAACTAAGAGCTATTCTACTATTAGCCACTAGATGGCAGCATCGTTCTGAGGAAATACTATTTAAAAAAGCAAGAGAAAAACATCCATGTTACAGCTATTATTTTAGGGTTGATTTCCACGACACCTGGATTGCATGAGTCAGGAGAAACATTGCGTGTTAACCCATGTGGATTACCTCTGGGTTACCGTGGCAGCTCCCACTGTACAACAAAAGTAGGTGATGACATCACTGATAAAAACAATCACATGTCTGTCACCTTTTAGTAGATTTAAAATCACAAAGGACCTTTGAAATCAGCAACCGGCTGAACTCCAAAAAACACAAACTAGTGTGAGTGCTATTTTACCAATGAGGCGAATGTAAATCAGACTAAAACGTACTGATCTGAGAACTGAGACAAAAGTGTGCAGGCCCTCTAAAACAGAAAAGGCTCAGGGAATTAGTTAATTAAATTAGTGAACTTTTCTAACTTCTTGGTAATTGGATTTTTAATACATTGACAGGGTAAAAATGTTTAACATAATAAAAAAAAACAATTACAAGCATGCTAACAAATCAATAAGTACAGTCATATTCATTATGGGTGTACTTTCTATATATTTGCTTAATAAACATTTTTGCAAATCAAAGTATTTATCATAATCATAATACTACATTTCACAAAATGTACTTAATAGTATCATTAAAGGCAATTAAAATAAATGCTGCAGCCATCTTGGGGATTTCGGAAGATAAAATGTATTTAAAACAAACTTCCTCTTTCCTACTGAACTAATGTTAATTTTTTTATGTTTCTGTTCAGTGATCACTAATCTCAGAGTGCTGACAGATGAACAACTCACTGGCGTTTTGTGGCCTCTGTGTGTCTGTAACTGCAAGCCTCCATCTGATGGGATAAAAACCTGTAACCCAGCTGTGTGCGCCGACATGCTCTAATTGAAACTAATCTTTGTTCACGTCTGGGTCTCCTTTCTGTGTCCCAGCTTACTGCACCTTTACCCGTAGGTTCATCTCCAGTATGTTCAACCAAACTCCCCTTTGCTAGAAGCACCTTCTCTTTCAATGTCTTCTTGTTAGCCTTAGGAAGTAACCACGTTTTATGAGAATGTCCCAAAATCGAATACAGTGCCTTCCAAAAGTATTTATAACAATTGAGTTTTTCTGTGTTTATTCCACTCAATACCATAAACTTTATCTATGTTATTTAGATCTGTTAGACAAACACAAAGTAGTACATAGTTCTGAAGTGAAGGAAAATTGATACTTGGTTTTCTTTTTTTTTTGTTGTTGTTGTTTTGTTTTCAGGGACTAAGTGAGTACTGCTTGTACTCCCCAAGCGTGGAACAATTTTGCCCATTCTTTCCTCTAACACTGCTCAGGTGCAGTGATATTAAATAAATAGCATCTGTGTACTCTCTAGCTGTATGTTTAGGGTCATTAATCTTCTGCAGCTTAACCCTAACCCCAGCCTTCAATCCTAAACTCTAACAAAAGTTCAGTTGGAGATCTGTTCGGGGAAACTTGTTTCACATGTTTGCTGCATCTCCTGCATGGCTTGTGGATTTATTTTTCTTAAATAAATAAAAAAAAAATAAAAAATATATATATATATATAATATATATATATATATATATATATATATATATATATATATATATATATATTTCATTGCACTTCACAATTACCAACTACAATAAAATGCATTGAAGTTTGTGGTGGAGACGTAACAAAATGTGAAAAGGTTCGGGGGTATTAATACTTTTGCAAGATGCATACAAGTGAAAGACCACATCAGGAATGATTAACAAATGAAAATCTTACCTTAGCTCCCTTCACTCCACTGCAGTCACATTTTCCACATGAAGCTCCACAACCCTGAAGATGAAAAAACAGAAAAATGAAAGACCTACGTTATGGGGAAAATGCACCTTTCGGTCACATAAGGGCAGTAGAAACAAGTTTTAAATGCTCTTTATCTTTTATAAGCTACTGTGAGAAATATGTTTACAAATGTTTCTTTAGGCAGATGTTTTTAAAATCGTATAATTCATGTTTAATTGTTTTTATTTTACAGTTATAGGTTTATACTGAAGATTTTTTGCCACAGGAAATGGAGATAATTAGAGCAAAGGAAATGAACCAAACTTTTAGACTTAATTTTATAGGTTTTTCATCCCCAGCTTCCCTCACAATTAGATTTTTTAACTTGTTGTTGGTGCAACAGTTTTCCTTTCACTGCTCACCTTGTTATCACCAATAAAGCCACAGCCAGAAATCACCTACTTGCAGAACTATTTGCAGCCACAAGGGTTTGCAGCTGGTGGGGGCCCTCCAGCACCCTCCGACACCCACCCTGCTTCCTTTCCTCTGAGGTTTCCAGAGCCAGGAGCCTGGGAACTGGCCTGCACTGTCTTGGCTCAGTCTTTCCACATTGCTGCTCTCTTCCTTTTTCTTTCCCTCTTCCAGCTGTTGCTAGATTCACGTGTAAGGCTTTCAGCCAAGATGCTGTCAGAGCGAGGGAAGGCTCGACATGCTTGGGAAGAAAAATACACAGCTACACTCACCACACGTTTCTGTCTCTTTCCAGTTCTCATAGAAATAGAAGAGACAAACAAATAACTTTGCTTATAATAATAACAACATTTTTTTTAACTTTCTAACCCAGGAAAACATTAGTGACTACACCTGATGGTTTATCGCACCTTAACCTCTAAATCAGCCACTTATGACTCCTACTACAGTCTCTCATACCTGCTAATTGATCCAATATGCAGGCCTGTGAAACAAGAGCAACAACAGCATTCCCAGGACTTTTAGCAGTCTGTCCCAGTGCACTTGTTCTCCTTGTTTTACTGCACACATGTGCCCTGCAACACTTTGGGATTTATCAAATCCAGCTCTTTAAAATATTTCTCACTCACTCAATCTCACCTTCCTGGTTTCAGTTGCCTAATTGCTTTGTTTTTCCAATCATCCTGCAGGACAGCTTAGAAAGCACCTGCTTCAGAGCAGATTAGTGTCACAACGCAGAGAGAGAAAACGAATATTGACTGTGTGAAAGCAGAACATGTGGGTTTTATTATGGCAAACTCTGTCACACCAGCAAAAGGCTCTGGATGGTTGGATCAGATGCAACTAAACTCAGCAGACATGCCTGCATGTTGAAATGTGTGATGGGGGCTCCCCATTCTGAGTTCTAGATGAAAAACCCTGCTCTGTGATGTCTAGTGGATCTCCAAACACAGCTCAGTAATCTGCAGACAGATAAGAACAGTGGTTTTCTTTGATTTCTCCCCATATTTTTCTTCTTTACGCATCGTCTTCACAAACCCAAACAGCAGCTGGATGGTGACGCCTCAAAGGCTCACGTGACATCTGCACAAGACGCCTGTCTCGTTAATGAGTCTTGCATTTATAGATTAGATCTGTTTGATTTGGGCTCTGAGCATTTTATTTGAATGGGATTTAAAAGGGATCTTATCACACAAGTCCTTGGGTAAATAAAGAAGGTCCAATACTGAAAGGCAGGAACGGTTTGAATGTGACAACCGGTTCAACTTCATGGAGATAAAATGCTAAGACACAGAAAGGTTCAGACAAGCTGTGCTGTTGATCTACTACAGCTCTGGAGACATTTGCTTTAGTAATTTATACTTCAGGCACTTTGTTTTCTTCGACTTACTCCTGTATTTCACTCCATTTATGAAGGATATTTAACAGATTCTGCCTGATCTTCCAGTTAGAGTAAGTCTGAACTTGGCAAATTCTTTGATCAGTGTTGGTCCAGCATTGACTTTATCTTTATTAGATCTTTACTAGGACTTTTGTGTATTAAAAACAAACAAAAAAAAAATAAAATGAAATTAAAAAATGAACACACAAAAAGCATTTTTCTAATGATGATTTCATTTATTAAGAGGAAATTGCTATCCCGATTAAATGTGGTTTTGTTTTTCATACAGAGTATTCATCTGTAGTCATTTTAGTTTTAGTCTAGTTTTATTAAATTTCTGCCGACTGAATTTGCTGTAGATTTAGTTGACTAAAATATGAAGACATGGAGGAATGCATTTTTAGGGTTCCTACTTTCAACTTTTAACTCTTTTCACATAGGTTCAACAGCTTCAAGCTGCAGCCCATGAAGAGAATCACTGGAAACGTGACCTCCGCCTCGTTCCATTATTAACTTCCACTCAAGATTAATTTCCAACTCACCCGACCTTTCTACATGACTAAAATTTGATCTGATTGAATTTCATGTCCCTCCAGCATTATTGTCTCAATTTGGTGTTCATAAAAAATTATTAATTCTGATTTTGACAGCCCTAGTTCTAAGGGTTTGACATACATCTTTGCCCCAGACAAGCTACAAATTAAGTAAAACTCAGATTTTTTTTCTGATTTCTGCCCAACATAGCATCATAATATGAATAAAGCTAATTATGACATAGTTTTTTTTCCGAAAACAAGATAAACCACCTTTCGACCGAAATCCTTACTTGAATAGAGAATGAATATTTAAAGAACATTTTCTTGTGGGAAACCTTGACTTGAAATACAGTTAGTATTAAAGTCCTCCCAAGTTTTACTGAAACATTATTTAAAATGCCTTTGCTTGTGTAACTTTGTGTAGTATTGCTGGAACTGGGGACAGTGAGAAAGTAAAGAAATGAAGATGATATGGCTCTGCGCAGGCGGCTCGATATTTCCCAAAGTAAACAGACTCAGAACCAGGCCCAGCAGTGATGAGTATTAATGTCCACAGTCAGTATTCAGTAGCTGGTGAGTCCCTGAGCTCTGTATCAGATCCAGTAAACCTCTGCAGCAGATGGTGTCACGTGTTCCTGGACAAGTGTTTGTTTCATAGCCGAGTCAGGATGGCAAGTCTGGATGTTGCCAAACTGTGAAAATCACTGTGGTGTGTGCTGGCAGGTTGCTTACATTTACTGGGTGCTGCACAAAACAGTACCTTAATCATCACTGTGTGTATATGACAGTGTTTGTGATTGTTTACTGTGGCTGGAGCTGGCAGGAAGACACCAAGCTGAAAGTTTGTTTTAAAAGACAATGTTCTAGATACAAAGAGGGTCGACAGCGAAGAGATAAAGGAGTGGGTGTTGCTGCAGATCACATGTGATGAAGCCTCTTCCCAAAATCTCTGATGTTTGATCAACACTCGCTTGATGCATCTGACATCATGGGATAGAAAGCTTCAGCTCTGAGATGATCCCTGGAGAGAGGAAGAGATGAGTAATGTTTGCTCTGGAGATTAGAGGCCTCAGGCGGCACGGGATGCTGGTCCAGAGATACTGACATGAACTCAGGATATCTGTCACTCCAAATGTAAATCAGGACTGAGTGCATTTGGCTTTTTATGACTGGATGATAATTAGAAACATGGTAACTGAAAGGGAAGAGGAGAATGTTAAGAGATGTCTTTGGTACTGATTGGGCTTTGCTGTTCATCCTTCTTTCAGATCATTTTCAAATGGACATCAACTGCTGGTGTTCACTTCTACATTTGGCCTAGGCAGTTTGAAAACGTTTTGTAGATGCTTGACATCAAAGTTTGTAAAGCTTGGGAATCCAAAGAGCAGCTGACGACTTCAATTTTGTAGCACTCTGAAGGTTTTTCACCTAATCAAATAATCCTACATTGCAGTTGAACTGGAACTGACATTTTCTGGGAAAGGTTTACACAATGAGAATTTTTTTTGTGAGTAAATGTTTTGCTTGTCTTCTGGTTCTTATTTAGTTTGTTTTGCACTGAAAACAAGGTCAGGATCAATTGGATTAGTTCCATATCTTTTAATGTTTAAAAAATACATTTTCATTGTATTTTGCTGCTTTTTTCATCTGTTTGAAACACTCTGTTTTGGGTTTATTATTATTATTAAAAGATTCACCATTTGTCTTGTTAATGATACATCTGTTTCCAGAGCTGTCTATTTTACACTGTCTGTATTTCCAGGTGCCAGTATGAAGAGTGTCTGTCTTGTGCCTGTTTTGTGACCTTTGGTGCTGTGGAAAGGTCAGCCCACTTTTGGTTGGATGACTTCTGGTGTTGCTGGCTGTGTAGAAGCAGTTAGTGTGGTATTGGACCATGCTGATGGTGATCATTTTGTGGGTGTGGCTATCCATAGTTCCCTGATCACTTGTATGTTTAGCTGACTTGTTGATGTGGTAACCTGTTGTGGTATTGGACCACTTGTGTGTTGACAACGGTTCATGTTTGTTTCGGATTATTAGTAGGTACGTTTGGTATGTGCAGTAACTTTGTAAATAATCCATTTAGTTTGTCTGTTTTGCTCCTTTTGTTGGTCACTTTTTGCCATCATTTAAGTTGGGCATGTTTCTGTCTAAAGAGGCATCTTTATATACATTTGCTCAATGAGTAGTTAATCCTCCTTCTGCATCGTAGGAAGTCACTAGATGAATTTTATAGGAAAGTCTATTGTTTTGAGAGGCATACTGGTTACAGTATAATATAATGGTAAAGGAGTGGAAAGACCTTGTTTTTGGTGATCCCTTTGGGACACCATCTTAAGGAGGGGGGTATTACGATTCCTGCAGGACCCTTGTGGTTACGTTGGGCATTTACCATATACAACACCGATTACTGATATGGGACACATGAAGACCTGGTGAAGCCTTTAATTTTTTTAAACCCTGAGTGTCGGCTAACTTGTCTCTGCTCTTCTTCACAGGTATGCTGCCACCTTTTGGTTTGTGGATTATTTTGATTGTACATTACAACACTTCCACATACATCCTCCATTCATGCACTTCATTCACCACTGATTTCACTGGCTTCCACACTTCTTATTGAAAACCTTCTGTTTGTGTTGTAAACTAAGTATAAGTTTACATTTCAGAACTTTTGCACATGGCTCATAACACCTGTAAAATCTTAGTTCCAGAGGATCAATGTCTTGGCATCTTCTTTTGGTATAAATCCAGATTAATTGGACCTAGAGGATGAAGCCTGAGAGGAGCAAGACCAAAACATACTGCTAATGTCTTAAAGATCTGCTTGCATTGTGTAGGTATTTAAATAAATAGAAAGTTGAAATAACAGGTGGTGCATCACCATCAGTCTTTCAATTTGAAACATGCACTTACAAGGGAACCATTTGGTAGAAAAGTAACGTAGTGTTAAAGACAATAAAAAATAAAAACATTAATGCCTTGAGAAAGTTTTTGAAATGATGGCGAGATAGGGCCCACTGATAAATTTGGGGTGGTACACACAATTAAGAGCCATAACAGGATTTCAAGGGTTTCCAATGCCGTCATGGTATATAGGGTGGATTGTAGATTGGCATCTAAAGGTAATGAAATCGTAAAGATAAAACATGGCATGAGAATAAATAAGTTGATTTCATAGTTTGACTGTATATATCAATCACTTATTCTGACTGGAAATGCTTTACGTGCTCTATATGTTTCTTACAGGCAGATCATAGGTGGCGCACTGCCTCGTACCTCCATTTTCTGTGTAAATAATCATCTGCCTCTCTGTAAAAACCAATGCCATCATGACAGCAGTTCATAGATTTCTAAAATAGTTTTCAAATATATTGAGAATTGAGTTGGTTTATAACAATAGAAGCCGACTTTGGTCTTGGCCTCTCTCGAACTATCTAGCTATCAGCTAATCTGTATTTTTACTAAATGGTACCACCTGTTATCTGCTGCAGGTAAGATACTAACTGCTTGTAAATTTTTAAAGAGACCCCAGTTCAACTGTTACGATATATCCCTTTAAGATGTCATATAATAAAAGACAGATTCTGCTTTAAGCAGTGTACTCTGGTCAAAAACATTCACACTAATCCAATGCACAGACAGTGATTATACATAAATGCTACACGATAATATCAAAAGGGTTTTCATTGGGAAAGAAACTCTGTGGTGTTTAGTTTGTACTTTGAAACTTTGCAGACCTCATACAGCACACAAAAACCTGTTGCAACATTTAGAAGAAAAGCTGTAAAACCTAAAAAGCACATGTGACTCAACAACGAAACACTCAAAAATTTTACTCAGAGGGGACAACTATACAACTTTCCCACAACTAATTAATACAATGTGCTGATTTAGCTACCCACACACCAGATTTCCTAAACACGAGTTAACAATGTTGCATCCGATGTGAAGTATCTCGCCATATTTTTTATACAGGGGGCATACAATGTGAGGATATTTTGGGGTTTTGTCAACAAAATAAGTGATTGGATTTGCCCTTTAGTTTTTTTTGCATGACTAAGAACCTCTGTTCTTAGTCATGCTGAATCTACTCATCAGGAAAAACTTCCAACCTCCAACGATTGCACAAATAAGTTTCCTTCATTTTCCGTCATTGCATATTGCGCGTAGGTTTCCTTAACAGGTCTCCGCTCTCATTATTCCCACTGGAGGGAAGAACCGTTCCCATCCCTGCAGCTGCTCCAAAGGAACTGTACATGTACTATAACAGCCGGAGCTGTTTCCCTGCATCTCTTGCTCCATGTTAAAGGAAACAGAAGATCACACAAACATCTGGTCAGTGTCTTCAGCAGGTTTTTCTTTAAATCGACACCACATTCCCAGCACATTCCTTTACGCTATAACCTCCTAGCACTGCTGAAGTCTTTCCCAAACCGCCACAATATTTCAGCTGGTCCGTGAACTGAAAAGATTTGCCATGTTCTAACCTCACTCTCTTTAGTATTTGTGCATTTATATTGAGTGTATACAGAGATTAATAAAAGACAAATATAGGGTCAAACTAACATAGAGCTTTAACAGATCAGCTTTGAGACAATTTAACTTTCTTTATTTATTTAACCACTTTTAAAATGCAGATACAGAGAGAAAGATCTTACGATCTGTTTGCAAAAATCCTACACAAAAATTAAACATGCTTTGTTTTTACTTAAACAGAAACCCCGGCATCCTGGGATCAGTAGTTTAAAAAGTGAAAACCAGTTTTTGCAGTTCCCTCCCTGTTAACTCCTCGCTTAGAGCCTTCCCTCCTCCCTGATAGGGATTTCACTGATAAATACAGGAAATAAATCAGCTGTACATTGTAACTGCTGTGCAGCAGGCTTGGGATTCCTCATGCAATTTCACTGCAACATTCACACAATAGGGCTCCTTGTATCACGCAGTCAAAGGATCAGCCAACATTTTCCAGTTCAGCCCTAACAGAATACTTGCTTGCTTTTTAATTGGCAGTACAACTGTTTTTTATGGTGTAGGACACTTAATACAGTGCCTAGCAAAAGGGAACATCCAGTCAGTGTGGCCATTTGTTCACACTGAACTTTTTCACAGTTTAACACATTACAACTACAATCTATAATGTATTTTATTGGATAATTTATTTATCATTTTTTATCATTTTAGTGGTGAACAGGAAGGAAAATTATGTATTGTTAGGAAATTGTTTTACAGCTAAAAAAATTAAAACTATGTTCTGTACTCAGTCCCCTTTACTCTGATATCTAAAATAACTCAGTGCAACCAGATGCCTTCAGACGTCTCCTGATCAGGTGGAAAACAGTGCGCGAGTGTAAAATAATTTTAGCATAAATCTAGCTGTTCTACGAAGAACTCTGAGGGTTTGTTAGAGATCACCAAGGAACAATTAGCATCATGAAGACCAAAGAACACAGCAGACATGTCTGGGATAGTGTTGTGGAGACATTTAAAGGAGAACTTGGTTATAAAATATTATCCAAAACTCTAAACATCTCACACGGTACAACTCAATTCACTTTCTGAAACCGGAAAGAGTATTGCACAACTGCAAATCTACAATCCATCTAAACTGATAATCTGAGCAAGGAGAGCAGAAGCAGCCTCTGGAGGAGCTGCAGAGATCCTCAGCTTAAGTGAAATAATCTGTCAATAGTAGAACTGTTAGGCACTCCACAAATCTGGCCAGGAAGACTAGCAAGAAGGAACCATTTATCGAAAGAAAAGAAGTCATATTGGGGGTGCAGCAATGTTTTCTGGGGAAAAATTAAACTTTTTGGCAAATACCAAAAACATAATCTATGGGGAAACCCAACCCTGCACCTTACCCTAAACATGCCCTCCCCATTGTGAAACATAATGGTGGCAGCATCATGCCGTGGGGATGCTTTTCTCCAGCAGGGACAGGGAAACTGGTCAAAGGTGATGAGAGACAATGATCTTAAACATTCATAAAATAGTATAATAGAATAGACTAGAGGTATGCTCATGGGTTACAATAGCCCAATTAAAGTACAGACCTGAGTCCAATTTTGATTCTTTTAATGTTGCCCTGGGTGACTACCAAAATAGCCCAAATGAAAATGTCTGTTGGTGGTTCTACAAGCAATTGTTACAAATAATTTCCCTTCCACTTCATAAATATGCACTACTCATGTTGGTCAATCACATAAAATTCCAATAAAACACACTAAATTTTATGTTTGTAATGTGACAAAGTTTGAAAAAGTTCAAGGGGAATGAACTCCTCAAAACTCTGTAAGTCTGTTTCTGTCCACGTTTTACATGAAAGCTGCATTTGACAGCCATGAATCCACACTTCAGGAGAAAAAAAACTCAAACTCAAACATTTTAGCGATATAGACTGTCACAATCCTCTAAATACAGATTTACCCTACGAGGTTAGCCATATTATTGCATCACACAGTTTTTGTGTTTACATTTTGTACTGTGTTTTGGGCGTTTGGCTGTTTGGGTTCTCAAGTTGGCTCATCTAATTACACTTGATGACATCCGATGAGATTTTAGTTCTGTGTCCCAACAGTAAACATTGTGCAACCTTGCAAAGTTGTTAACTTATCTGAACTTTCGCAGAAACATATGGGTCATTTTGCAGACTGACTGAAGTAACAAGTCCAGTTACACAGCACATTTTTCTGCTAAAGCGAGCTTACAGGCTCCTGTCTTCCCTCAAAATCAGATAAAATTCCTACAAGACAATTACAAGGCAATCTACTGTACACAGAATCCTCATTATGAGCCACAAAATGGGATCCTGCTCTGTCACAGCCAATTAACAGCAGTGACATACATGTCTAACCTGTTGAAGTCATCCATATAAATGTACTAAATGTATATAATCACAGATTATAACTTCCATATGGAGACAGTTAGGATAGTTTTACTCTATAAATGTCTACAAGTACAACATGGAAGTAGGACTAACTCGCTAAAGACAAATGGGACATTTATAGGGGACTAAATTGTATTATGACTGCATTACCAAAAGTGTGTAAAAAAAGCTGATAAACACATATGATATCCTGCCTTTCCTCGCTTTTTCTGATAAGTAAAACAAATTTGTTCATCTCAAGAATTGCATGGTTCTCTGGACAGATATACACTAAAACAGAGGATAACAGTAAACTGAATTTAAACAATAAAAGACCAGAAGAGGGTGATTGATCTTTCTTCAGTCAGGACTAGGTTGAACTGTGCCACCCCAACATTCCTGGCCTTCTCTGGGTCTGAGGCCAGGGGGAGAGAATAGCAGCGGAGGAGGGGATTTCTCTGTCTGACTGCCATACTTGGAAGACAAGGGTTCTGGTCCAAGCTGTTCTGTAAACAAACATGCTTATGTGTGTGGGTAGCAGCATCTAATGATGGATCAAACAACAAGCGTATTCTGGCTGCATTTTTACGACACATGAAGAAAAACAAATTATATTCATAGAAATGTCTGTTTTTCTCTATTAAAATTGTGATAACATTGAATGTAAGCCTTTAAGAAGGATTTCTTTCATGGTGCTGACTTGTAGATAGATCAGGACTCAGCAACATGTGGTAAATGTTTTTAGTATCTATCTAAAACCAACTGCGAATGTTTTCTTCTGTGGTTAAACATAACCATATTCCATCCGCAGCAAGCCTAACCAAACAGTAAGTAAAATGTAAAGCTTTTAGCAGGAGTAAACATTGGGGATGGCTTTAAACTATAACAGTATAAACTATAACAATAATAATGCTTAACAAGAGATAACAGTTTGTGCAGTTCTGCAGCTGCCTTATAAGCTTCCTAATGCAGAGTTTTTTGTGTCCGCGCAGTTTGAACAGGTTGTCTGTCCATTAGAGGGCTAACACAGAAACACACAACCATGTGTGGTGACAATCACTCATAAGGTCCGTTTAGAACCCCCAGTTAACCTAACCTGCATAGTCTTGCAAAGCACCCAGATAAAACTAAATGTGCCCAGGTGGATCACAACAAATGTCAAAAGAGAGACCTTCTTGCTTTAATGTGACAGCAAAAACCACTGACCTGCTGTACAGTCCAAAATATCTGCCTCAGTTTATCATATTGGCCATAGACGTAAGCAGGTAATGTTTTTGGGTTACTGACAGAAAAACCATGGATTTACTAACATCCAGACACTTCTAGAGGTTTCATGGACAACATATTTTAACCATGTAATGTTTTACTCCAGAAATGTGTTAACAGGTAGCAATTTCTTGGTGTTCTACCCACTATCGATCCATTTGTCCAAAACATCTAACTGTACTCTCCTGTCCAAGCAAGTACAATTCACTGCCTGGCCCTTAGAGGGTCTTGATGCAAATCTCCAGCAGTTAGTGGGCTACCGTTCACTCTGGATGGGTCACCAGTCCAATACAGAAACACACAGGACAAACAACCATGCACACACATTCGCATCTAAGGACTTAAGAGTGACCAATTAAACTGGCATGCATGTTTGTGGACTTTTTTCCAAAAAGTATCTAGACGCAACCCACACATCCTGGGGGAGAACAAACAAACTCAATGCCAAAAGGATGTTATATCTGCAAGGCAATAGTGTTACCAATTTCACCACTTGTCTATGTTTAATGCATGCTTGAAGACTGACCTCTATTGTAATTTTTGCAATAAATGTAAAGTGTTTTTCAGTTAAAAAGAAACAAACTCTGGAAATTTGAGTTTGGAAAAGTATGGAACGCTGGTTATCAGTTTTTCTCATGTTATATAAAACTAATTAAAGGAACAGCTACGGGATATCAACTTTCTTTGTCTTTGTAGAGCAAGATGACCACACTGGCAGCAAGAACGCAAACTGACTTTTAACAAGCTGGTGATGAAGGGAAGAGATAATAGCCATTTTAAAGTTCACAACAAAATAGAAAATGTAGCCCTTTTTTCATTCTGGACTTTCTACACTTTTCTTTTTTCAGAGCCATTTGATCAGAGTTGCAACCAAAACATGCATGTTAGCCTTCTTTCAACTAGTTTAGCAGAAAAAAGTGGCTCTGTTTACAAATAGATAATAGCATTTCTATCTTAGGCTAACACAAAACTATGAATTAAAATGCAACGTTGTGTTTTTACAGGTGAAATAAAACAAATTTTCTGTAGACTAAAAGTTTTGTGCTAAGATAACCAACTTC
This sequence comes from Crenichthys baileyi, assembly GCA_036173005.1. Taxonomy (NCBI): domain Eukaryota; kingdom Metazoa; phylum Chordata; class Actinopteri; order Cyprinodontiformes; family Goodeidae; genus Crenichthys; species Crenichthys baileyi. Next base: position 1,150,319 of record JAHHUM010002600.1, read on the forward strand.
GGGTTGAGTTTCCAAATATTTCTAGTCCAGGTTTCACTTGGGGACTCACCTACAGTTGACCTCACTTTCATATTATCCATGTTTGCACATTTTTTGCACATTGAGTATATGATAAATGTGTTTGCTCAATAAATCCACCAGTCACTTCATATTAATAGAATAACAGGCACATTTTACTCTTTATAATCCTTTTTATTTTATCATTTCAACTAGTCCATTGGTCAGCTGCAAAGTCTGCTTATACATTGGGCTGACCCTACATGAGATTCTGAAGTTATACATTTAGAATCCAGATGGGACTAAGAGGACAGTATTGGACCTGAAAGCTAACATATTTCACTCTGCAATAAAACATGGCTGTTAAACAGCAATTTAACAGCTGAAATTAGCCTGATGCAAAACATCACCTGCTCTGCCACAGGCAGCAGATAATTATCCAAACCACAGATATAATCTCAGGCTTCTGTAACCAAAACCAGATTATACTATGCAGAGATATTTTCACACACATGGACTCAGCTCATACCTGCACTAATTGAAACCACATACATACAATGGATGTAAACGAGATGAATTCCAGACACAGAGAAAGTCTGCAAATTCTTAAAGTTTAGCAGTTCATTGTGTTTTTGTTTCTATGGGAAAAACATGAGATGACAATTTATAGGCACAGGGGGAAAGGTTAATAAGAATAATAAAGAAATAATGATTGAATATTATTTTAACAAACACAATATGCAATCATTCTCTTTAAGCAAGTATTACTTCACGTATCTGACCTTAACAAAAAAGCCAACTAAATAAAAACTAATCTTCAGTAATTTCTCTAAGGAAACAGGTCTAAATGGAGTGGACACAGTTGCTGCAGAAATTACTGAGTAAATCAACAAGTGAATGTTAAAACCAGTGGACAGATAATGTCAGCCAGCCCACCCAGTTTTTCTCACAGGCAAAATTCACTTCACCCAATGATGTGCCTGTTCCCCATGATTCTTTTTCCCCAAAACAAACAGATGCATTTAATTTTCCTTGACAGCCCATATGAACCAGCCCTACAGTCAGCTTGAACCCTATCTTTCAAGCATATTCATGTGTGAAACCAAAGTATGACTCACCTGACAATGATTACTAATCGATGGATGGATGGATGGATGGATGGATGGATGGAATAAAGGGATTTTTTAAACAGAGATTTTAAAACAGTAACAAGCCCAAAGAGTCAGAATGTCTGCTAGTTCGAATTAAATAAAAAACATATGTATAATTCATTTATTATGCTATGCTTGAAAGAACCAGTTCCAAGTGCAGCTGGTTTTCTTTAAGCCTGCTGCATTTTGAAATTCACCATGTTATTGTTTCAGATTCTTCTAAATAAAATTCCTGCTTTACATCACAAAGGGCACTGATCTTCCTTAAATCAAATTGTCCAATGGCATCTCATAATGACCAGTCGAATGATCCTCACAGGATTATCTTGTTGACCTGCGACCTTTATCCAGGCCATTAGAGGATTTAAATGAAAGGTCATATTGATAACTCTGGTAACTTCCTTTTAGAGTCTAAGTGTGGATGTTAAGATGTGCATGTGGATGAAATGTTGCCCCGTTAACAATTAAAGCAGAGTTCTGCAACTCATTTGGTCTCAGTGGGGACTTCCCAGCTCCAGCCACTGCACAAACACACACTCCACCCATATGCCAAAACTAGCTCACTCCATAGGAGAGAAATTATCTTTTTACGTCCGTTTTTAAGTCCTAAAAATTGCAATTCAGATAAATCAGAAACCTAGCAGACTAGCTCTGATATATAGCCAGTGTTGTTTTTGTAACTGAAAGGGGCTATTTTGCTCTGCAGAAACAGAACACAAAAATCGCTTTAAAAAACTCTTTACTTCTACACTTCTTTCCCTGCAGCTAAACAAAAACTGCCCTTCATGTCTTCTCATTAATGTACATTTCAGAGGCTAGGAGATAAACAAAATTGTTGAAAGGCCAAGTTCGGTATTGAGGGCAACAATTACTTTTATTTTCCCCAAGAATTTGACTTAATGTGCTGCAAGCTTTCCTGTGAATGTGCCGGACTCTGCCACCGGATATGGGAATGAGGAAGCCTTTCTTTCTATAAGGGGGAAGGCCTCTTCCTCGCCTTTTATGCTAACAAAGACAAGAAGGGGCTGTGCCGGGCTCGAGTCTGTCTCAAGAGTGTACCAGTATCTGGGACTAATGTCAGCACGTCAAGACAAGGACTGACCTCTGTGACTTTCTGACTCAGTACTGCCACCCTGGACATTTCTCACAGAAATTAACATCTAGAAAGAATGTAAAAACAAAATTAAATAAAACAGTGCACCTAAAGCAGAGGTCTTCTGCTTTCCGCTTGAGAATATTGTTTTGCCTTTCAGGTTTGTAAGAGAAATAGGTTAACAAACAACATCATGAAGACTAAATAAGACAGAAGACAGTTAATAGATAAAGCTGCAGAGAGGTTTAAAGCAGGGTTAGGTTATAAAACAATATCACAAGGTTTGAACATCTCACAGAGCTCTGTCCAGTCCATCATCTGAGTATGGCACATCATGAAACATATGGCCGTTTGTCTAAACTGACAAGATGGGCGGGCAGAGCATTAATTTAAGAAGCAGCCAAGAGGCCTTTGGTAACTGTGGAGGAACTGCAGCGGTCCACACCTCAACTACAAGGACAGCTATTCCTTATGACCTCTGAAAATCTGGCTTTTATGGAAATGTGGCCAGAAGAAAGCCACAAGAGATTTGGAGTAAGGCTCGACCCAAGTAATGTAATGGACACAACAAATTTTTCCTGGTCGAATCAGTCAAAAATTTATAGAATTATTACTTTGTTTAACCAGGAAAGACCCATTGAGATTTCAAACCTGAATTACCAGGGTGACCTTGACAAAAACATTTAACTAATACTGCACCTCTTCTTTACGGTGACACATGGAGGGGGCTGCATTATACTACGAGGATGCTTTTTCATGCAAAAAACTTGAAACAAGGATGAAAGTTATCCTTCCAGCAGGATAACAAACATTCAGATAAAGCTACAATAGACTGGATTAGATCAAATAATATTTATTTGTTCAATTGGTCCAGGCATAAATGCAATTAGAATCCCTTTGCTTTTCCTTCCTTGGTGCATCACAAAATCTGAGAAAACTACATTGGTTGTCAAGGCGCCAGAGTGGGAATAAAATTGGAGGGAGAGGAGAACAAAGGCTTTTATGAATTAATTTTACAGGCGACCTGTGACAACTAAGGCATCCCCAAATTATACCGTACACCTGAGATAATGTTCATTGTATAGACAAAGCTGCTCACTCTTGATTACCATTTTACATTCAATTGCATACATTGTCAATCATAAACATATGCTTTCTTGTACATTTAGAGACACTCTGACTTCCATATTTCACTGCCACAAGTTTCTACAAGAAAGCTCTACATTACTAACGGTTAAAGTTTTCTGCATTTAGCCCCTCAGATGAAAATATTAGAAGGTATCTTCTTCCTTTGAGGCAAAATGCATCATGTGTCTGGCTTAGCTTGTTGCCTCCATAAAGTTATCTGATTATGCCTTTCGGAAAACAGCTATGAAACAATGTTGTGCAGAAGTGAAGCACAGGCAGCAACAAAAAGAGAAAAGAGAATGAATAAAGCATCTGTTCTGCCAGGAAGGCGGTTCAAGGCTCTTGCTACAGACACACAAGTCATCTCAGGTTCTCTAAATTACAGCTGGATTGGAATCACATTCTGCTACTTCTACCAATTATATTCATTTCAACCAGGTCTGGTGAAAATAGTTTTCACTGGCGTTATAGTTTTCACAGTCATGATATGGAGACTGTGGTTTGAGGAAATGTGGAATAAGCCTCCAAAAGGTGGATTTATGAGATGTTCAGCTGAAAGAGATAAAAACTGCCCTCAGCGATCTAATGTCCTGACTTGTTGAAAGGCTAAACTTACAAAAAACAAACATCGTGAACCAAATCAGGCATAAATAATTAAATTAATGGGGCAAATATGAGCCTCTCCAATCTGTCCTATTATGATGTATCAGTCATTTTAACCAAGTACATCAGAACCTATCACACAGCTGACATTTCTTACTGTTCTTTCCAATTTATTCCCAACATTTGCTGTTGCTTTTTTTAGAACCTTTGCGTACCATCGCTGGCATTCAGGAGGCCTTAAATACTTAAGTGTTTGTGGAGGAGGAAGGAAATGAACTGCATCTGTACAAAAAACCTGACCACTTGTGTCATGTGTCAGACCTTTTCATTCCGAACGTCCTGACACTGCTACGGGTTTTTCATCACTTCCAGCAAGCCTATAATAATCAGGCATTTGGCAAAATTAAAGCGAAATCTTTCACAGGCCCCTGTTACAGGCAATAATGTGCGATTAATAACAGGGGAAAAACAACATAAAAGTCTGTGTAATGCTTAGCTAAAACTGTGGAATGTAATCTTGACTACAACTGAGTAAGACATTTCTACAGCAAACTGTAAAAGCCAGCCTGTTTGTCTTTGCTCCAGAGAGGTTCGAAACAGTGAAAGATTTTCTCTTTTTAAATGAGAAAAAAATACTGGTTGGAATGCAAGGTTTTATTTGCACCTTAGAAAACTATTATTTAAGAACATGATGCCTTTGAATTTTACTTAAAATTAGAATTCAGCCAGTTATACAGTTGAAACTACATATTTACATACACTGTATGAAAATACAGTTTTATGATTAAATGTTTTATGATTAAATGTTTTATGTTGTAGGTCAGTAAATTAGTGAAATAATTTATATTTGCTATATGCCAGAAAAAGAAAAATTAGATTTCGTTTTGAAACCATAACCTTGAACCCTGCGGCAGGTTTTAATGGTTTGTCAGACTCTAATGATGTTAAGTGATCCTTTGACTATCATTGAGAAACGTTCTTACTCTGTCCTTATAAAGGAATAAACTTATCCAAGGTTTGATTAAATCTTTGGTCAATTTTTCTTTTTTATTAGAACAAACTGAATTGCAGTTTCAGTTTAACTATTTATTCTCTAACTTGTGAGGAAAGTTAAAGAATACATGGTGTAAATATTGTAATACTAGTGTAATACTAAAAAGTTTTGCTAAATGTTGCATAAAACAATGGTTACACATAAACTCACTCAATTTTCTTGTCTTTTCAATGACTGCAGTCGTCTGTCTGGTTCGGAGCATGGGTGAGGCTTTGGAAACTTTGATGATCAGAAAGATATCAAACAATCTCTGACTGCAAGTCATATCAGATCCACCCTCAACTTAAAGTAAAAAGAAATCTAGATTATTAGTTGAAGAAAGGTTGGGAAATGAAACAGTTTAGGTGCTACCTCTTTCATCTAAGACCAATAAACCTCCAGAGATACTGAAGATTTAATCATTCAAAAAGGCCCATTTACTTTTTAGCTATATTTTGAAAAGTTGAAAAAGTCTTACCACATAATTTCAGGAGAAACTCAAACAGGGCAGCAAAAAGATAAACCTCCATTAGAAAAAACAGACTAGATTAAAATGATGCTTACTGCATCACACTGAAATATCTCAGATGAAATGGCTTGAAATGCTTTTCTTACTGACCCATTTTATGACAAAAAAACATATGTTTAACAGTAGGTCTATGATTAATATATGGTGAAAGGGGCCTAAACAGAGAACAAGAGAACTGGAGACAACAACCATGAAAACTGACACAGTAGAGACAAACCAGAAAAATCCACTGGCAAGAAGAAACTAAGAGGGCATGAGCAGAGGACCCTGCACCAAATAATGGTTACAATAAATAACCACACTTATCAGCCATATAATACTGCTGTGTAGAGGTGTTTAAAAATTATCTTTGATTAATTTACTTGTACTCGTACTCGTACTCGTCGTCTTCCGCTTATCCGGAACCGGGTCGCGGGGGCAGCAGACTCAGCAGAGACACCCAGACGTCCCTTTCCCCAGACACCTCCTCCAGCTCCTCCGGGGGGAGCCCAAGGCGTTCCCAGGCCAGCCGAGAGACATAGTCCCTCCAGCGTGTCCTGGGCCGTCCCCTGGGCCTCCTCCCGGTGGGACGTGCCTGGAACACCTTCCGAGGAAGGCGTCCAGGAGGCATCCGGTATAGATGCCTGAGCCACCTCAACTGGCTCCTCTCGATGTGGAGGAGCAGCGGCTCTACTCCGAGCCCCTCCCAAATGGCTGCGCTCCTCACCCTATCTCTAAAGGAGTGCCCGGCCACCCTACGGAGGAAGCTCATTTCAGCCGCTTGTATCCGGGATCTCGTTCTTTCGGTCATGACCCAAAGTTCATGGCCATAGGTGAGGGTAGGAACGTAGACCGACCGGTAAATCGAGAGCTTCGCTTTTCGGCTCAGCTCTCTCTTCACCACAACGGACCGGCACAGCGCCCCCATTACTGCGGCAGCCGCACTGATCCGTCTGTCGATCTCCCGCTCCATTCTTCCCTCACTCGTAAACAAGACCCCGAGCTACTTGAACTCCTCCACTTGAGGCAGGAACTCCCCTCCAACCTGAACAGGACAAGCCAGGACCATGTCATCTGCAAAAAGAAGAGACAAAATCCACTGGTCCCCAAACCAGACCCCCTCCGGCCCTTGGCTGTGTCTAGAAATCCTGTCCATAAAAGTTATGAACAGGACCGGTGACAAAGGGCAGCCCTGCCGGAGTCCAACATGCACCGGGAACAGGTCCGACTTAGTGCCGGCAATGCGGACCAAACTCCTGCTTCGCTCGTACAGGGATCGGATGGACCCTAATAAAGGGCCCCCGATTCCATACTCCTGGAGCACCCTCCACAAGGCATCACGAGGGACACAGTCGAATGCTTTCTCTAGGTCCACAAAACACATGTGAACCGGTTGGGCAAACTCCCATTAGCCCTCGAGTAGCCTGTAGAGGGTATAGAGCTGGTCCAGTGTTCCACGGTCGGGACGAAAACCACACTGCTCTTCCTGAAGCCGAGGTTCGACTATCGGCCGGATTCTCCTCTCCAATAACCTGGCGTAGGCCTTACCAGGGAGGCTGAGGAGTGTGATCCCCCTGTAGTTGGAACACACCCTCCGGTCCCCCTTCTTATGAAGGGGGACCACCACCCCGGTCTGCCAGTCCAGAGGTACTGTCCCCGACCGCCATGCAATGTTGAAGAGGCGTGTCAACCATGACAGCCCCACAACATCCAGAGATTTGAGTTACTCAGGGCGGATCTCATCCACCCCCGAAGCCTTGCCACCGCGGAGCTTTTTAACCACCTCGGTGACTTCAGCCTGGGTGATGAAAGAGTCCAACACCCGAGTCCCAGCCTCTGTTTCCACCAGGGAATGCGTGATGGCAGGATTGAGGAGATCCTCGAAGTACTCCTTCCACCGCCCGATAATGTCCCCAGTCGAGGTCAGCAGCCTCCCACCCCCACTATAAACAGTGTTGGCGAAGCACTGCTTCCCCCTCCTGAGGCGCCGGACGGTTTGCCAGAATCGCTTCGAGGCCGACCGGTAGTCCTTCTCCATGGCCTCACCGAACTCCTCCCAGGCCCGAGTTTTTGCCTCTGCCACAGCTCGGGCCGCAGCACGCTTGGCCTCATGGTACCCGTCAGCTGCCTCAGGAGTCCCACAAGCCCACCACAGCCGATAGGACTCCTTCTTCAGCTTGACAGCATCCCTTACTGCCGGTGTCCACCACCGGGTTCTGGGATTGCCGCCGCGACAGGCACCGCAGACCTTACGGCCGCAGCTATGGGCAGCAGCATCGACAATAGATGCGGAGAACATGGTCCACTCGGACTCTATGTCTCCAACATCCCCTGGAATCTGGTCAAAGCTCTCCCGGAGGTGGGAGTTGAATACATCCCTGGCCGAGGGCTCCGCCAGGCGTTCCCAGCAGACCCTCACTATGCGCTTGGGCCTGCCAAGTCTGTCCGGCTTTCTCCTCCTCCAGCGGATCCAACTCACCACCAGGTGGTGATCAGTGGACAGCTCAGCCCCTCTCTTCACCCGAGTGTCCAAAACATTTGATTAATTTATGTCTTCATTTTTGTTGTTTGCTGTGCTTTCATAAATGCATTAAAATAAACTCTTTCTAAAATCAAAGCAACTTCCAAATGCAGCAGTTTGAGGAGTTATCCTGTGGTAAACACTGACACTGCAAGAAGGCTGAACCTGCCACAAAGGACCAGCTACTCTACTCCAATTTTTTTATAAATCATCATCATCATATTTTCTCTGTTTTTGATCAAATCTGCATTTGCACTTGGATGCACTTAAACAATGTTGTAACACTTATGCTGTGCCATCAGACAGTGATAAAGTTAACAATAACTACATCAAATAAACAGTAGAAGAAGATCCTGTGCATGGCAGAAGCAGTGCTTGGCAAAAGATTCCCACAAATCAATTTTTTTCTTAGACATAATTTCCCCTCTCATCTCAGACATTAACTTCTTCAGCTTAAATTTGAGGTTTAATGGATATAAAGACAATATAAAGCGAGACAATGGAGAAAACTAAAAATATGTGTGATGCTGGATGCTGATTGAAAGGAAAAAGCAAAGTTCATCAACAAGAGCAAGTTTAAAGCCAGCACACGCACAATTATCCTTCAGTTCATCTTTACCATCGTACACTAGGTCACCATCTGGAAATAATTAGCAGTTAATGCTCCATCAGCCTGATGATAGCAGAGCACCTACAACACAAAGGAAAAACTCCAACTATTTCTGTTTGAAAGGAAAGGGAATTGTTTGCAATCAAGAACCATCTCTAAACACTGAATACAATCTTAAACCCAACAGACAAACCAACCTTTAGTCTTCAAAAGAAATGGGCATGAACTGAGATTCATATTTATTTTTATTTGGCTAACGTTGTTAACACAAAGGTATAAAAGGCTGAATATTTCTGGGGGGCTCTTGGCAGTTTGGTTATCCAGTTGATGTGTTGATCTGGAGAGGGCTCACAACCATCTCACACTATCCTTTGTGGGAGATGCTGCCCTGGATGCTTTGAGGGCTATTCAGACGTCTATAACCAAAGCAAGAGGTATGCCCACATTATAAACACCAAGTCAAACTTGCTCCCATTGCAGGTTGGACTCCATTAAGGATGTCTTTCAGCACTAATCCTATTTGTTTTGATTACGCATATGACCCTATATGTAGTCTTGGAGAGAAGGGTGTCTGGTTCAGGGTTTTATCTTTGCTTTTCCACATGATGAAGATCTCTTGGCTTCTACATGCCATGACTATCAGCATACACTAGGGCGGTTCACAGCCAGTTGTGAAGCTGCCAGAATGAGAGTCCGTTTTTCTAAGTCAAAGGCGATGGTTCATAAACGGAAAATGGTGGATTGCTTTCTCGGGGTCAAGGGTCAGTGGAGAAATACATGTATCTTGGAGTCCTTTTCAAGATCTTATGGTAGGATGGAGCAGGAGATTAATGTATGAATTACAGACTCATCAACCAACATGCACATATTGCTACAGTTTGTCGTGGCAAAGAAAAAGTTTGCCAAAAGGCGAGGTTCCTTATTTGCCCAGCATCTATGGTCCGAACCTCACATATGGCCATGACAAATGGATAGAGTCCAAAAGAACAAGATCCTGAATGCAAGCAGCTGAAAACGAGATAGTTGTGGTCCCTCAGGCATCTGATAAGGAAGCCTCCTGGGTGCCTCCCTTTAGAGCATATGTGTCAAACTCCAGTCCTCAAGGGCTCGTGTCCTGCAACTTTTAAACATGTCTCTGTTTCAACACACCTGAATGACCTAATTAGGTCATTACCAGGACACTGTAGAACCTAATTGCATAAGGAGGTGATTAGGTCATTTGATTCAGGTGTCTTTTACTTGAGACATATCCAAGGTGCCGGACACTGAAGGACTGGAGTTTGACACCCCTGTTTTAGAAGTTTTCCAGGCACATCTCCCTTGAGGGAGAACTTGTGGGAATGTCTAAAACCTGTTGGAGGGACTATATATTCCTTCCTGTCTGTGAATGCCTTTGGATCCTCAAGAATAAGGTATTGAGTGTCTCTAAAGAAATGGATTTACAGGTTTCCCCTCCTGAACCTGCTGCCCTCACAGCCTGATCTCTGATAATTAAAGAACAATGGAAGTATACATGGACGAATGAATACTGAATGGATTTTGACATGAGAAAGAAGAATTGTTTCCCAACACAGAATTTGTTTATCTCCTAAACAGCACCCTTTGTAGAAATGACATAAATACAGACAAAAAGATCAGTTATTTCCCTATATTCTGCCTGCATTCTTCTAGAAATGTTATGAAAATACTGTTTAACAGAAACCTTTTTTTAACAGCTTGTTAACAGCGAGTCTAAGACAAAAGCATTTTTATACAAAGGAACAACTGAAGGAAAACCCAAACAATATTTATACAGCATAAATAAACAGACTGTCATATATCTAAAGATACTATATCCTTTGTCTTATATCCCATCAGTTGGGCAGTTTGGCTGCAAAGTATGGGAGTCCAGGTCAAGGACCAGAGACTGAGACTAAAAGATTTGTCACGGGTATCATCACTGGCTCCGAAACACATTCTTCCACTTAAGGGTTTCACAACCTTGCTTCCTTCTCCTCCTCATGATTTTTTAGCTGCCTTTCCTGAATCACTCTTCACATCCCACCTCCATGTCGGATGGACGTATTCATTACACCATCTCTGTCCAAACCACAAAGGTCATGTATGACTAACCAGTTACACGCTATAATGGCTAAACTACTTTTTCAGCACTGCATCCCATCTCAGGAAAATAACCAATTGCAAAACTGGGGTTCAAGCCTCTCTTCACAGTGGAAAATATTAGCGTTTAGGACAGAACTGGTGCTTTTTGTGAGAGAAGAAAACAGCAACTGAGACAAATTTGAATGAAGTGAATCCCCCATGATGCATGAGTTGGACAAAAGGGAATTGAAAAGGGATTTACAACTTTTAAGGAACTTATTTAATCATCTATGTGACAGAAATAAGGAACACACACTCAAGTCAGTCTGAGCTGAAAATAGGACATACCTGCCACAGTTTCTTGAGTAACAAGGTCAGCGGAGAGTTATCTTTGTTACCCAGAGACGCCTGTTAAAATAAGAGGACTAAAAGATGGGCACAACTCTTCCAAATGTAGACATTTTTACAACAGGCAGATTGTGGATTCCCAGGGTTGCATTGCCTGGTTGGTGGTCATTTGCAGTGACAGATTCAGCTGTTGCCCGTGTGGGGGGCTGTCTACAGGATCAGACCTACCCTGTCAATGCTTATGTACAGCAAGAACAACAAATCAACTCTTAGCTTTCAAAGAGCTGTTTGAGGAACAACATAGATGCTCCCTCTGTCAGTCACTTTGGGGTTGTTTTGATCCTACCAGTGAACATCAGATGCAAATTAAAGTTTTGAACTCGGCAGTAAAGAGAAGCTCGTCTTTCCCAATAGGTGATTGTCTCGCAATCCGTCCATCTAACATCCCACACACAAACTCATTCCAGGAATTTGTTGATTTGCCCTCTTCTTCCTCCAGGAAATACTCCTGCCTCCTTCTGACCAGATTACATGCCTGCCAAGGGGGAGACACTCCGTGTTGTGGGTATCAAATAAATACTTGAGAAATTACCTCCAAAATCCAGTTATTCCGAGAACAAAAAGTAAGCAAGGGTCTATGTAGAGCCAATTATCAGCCTGTTGTTTCATTTATATTGAGAAGAGAGGAAAGGAGATGGAATTTTGCCTCTTATCTTTGTATTGCGGCCTTTTCCGATGTCAGCCTGACCAGCTTTGGGCCAAAGGTTATCATATTTTTGGGTGCATCTTCGCTTGACCCTAAATTGTTTCACCAGAAGTTTCTGGTGACTTTGACCCAGTCCAAAGGTTCTGATTATTTATCAGTGTCATGTGTCTCTACACATGGATGTCAAACACAAACAAACTGAAGCCCATTATGGAAATTACAAAAATCATATTAACTGTTCTGCTAAATTTAAAATCAGCTTGTGAGCCTAGTTAGGTCTGTAACAACCACTCCACTGTCCTGAATAAAAGATCATGAGAGCACCTTTGGATAGATAAGAGGCCTGAACAGATCACAAAACTCCTGCTGTGGGTCTCCCATGGATGGAATGGAACACAACAATAAATCCAGAATGTTAAAATACAGTTTCACTAGTGTTATCTGATCAGAGACATGTTTAACCTCTGTGCAGATGTTCTGTACCTGTTACATGTTTGTTGGACTAAAATATAAGCCTGTGTGGATAAAAGTACAGCTGCTTTGTGCAACTTGATATGTATAATGACATCCATCTTTATGGATTATTACAGATAATTCACTTAATGTCTACAGTGACTAACAAACATCTACAGACCTGACAGCATTCAGTCTTTTTCAGAATCAGAATCATCTTTATTGGCCAAGTTTGTGTGCATTAAAAAGGAATTTGACTTCGGTTTCCAGAGCTCACTTCATACCATTATTATCTATAAAAACATTAACTTTAGATGAACTAAAAATAAGGATAAAGGAGCAGTGTGTACATTTATGTTTATGTACAGGTAATGTTTTTATATATATATACAATGAATAAAAGGAAGGCAAGTTGTGATAGGGAGTGACTACTCAGGTGTTCATTGTGCTCATCAGAAAGACAGTCTGGGGAAGAAACTGTCTCTGTGGTGGCTGTTTTTTGCAAATAGCGCTCTGTAGCGCCTACCCTCTGTTTATTACAGAGAAATTTGATTAACCTAAAATAAAGTTCAGCTGTCCTAGCTGAACTATTCCTGACTTTTACACTTTTTCATTCTTTAGCTTAAGCTATAGTTTACAAAGAATCACAAGAATCTGAATTGTATAAAGGTAACAACAAGGAGAAGGATACAAAAAAGTTTTCCTACCAAACAAAACTGAAATTGAATCAAAACTACTACTTTTCTAGAAGAAAAGGTCTACACACGTATGCATCTAGGTTGATGCACCTTTTAATTCTTTACATTTTATCTTAAAATATATTTTTCAGTTAAAATGTTCAGGAAATGTCACATTAAATGTGGAAAAAGTTTTGCAATTATAATCATGGTTTTATTTTTTTATTTGTGGAAGTACTTTGATATCTAGGGCTGCATGGTGGCACAGTTGGTAGCACTGTTGCCTTGCAGCAAGAAGGTCCTGGGTTCAATTCCCGGCCAGGGGTCTTTCTGCATGGAGTTTGCATGTTCTCCCTGTGCATGCATGGGTTCTCACCGGGTACTCCGGCTTCCTCCCACAGTCCAAAGACATGCCTGTTAGGTTAATTGGTCTCTCTAAATTGCCCTTAGGTGTATGAATGAGTGTGTGCATGGTTGTTTGTGTGTTGCCCTGCGATGGACTGGCGACCTGTCCAGGGTGTACCCTGCCTCTCGCCCATAGACTGCTGGAGATAGGCACCAGCTCCCCTGCAACCCACTATGGAATAAGCGGTAGAAAATGACTGACTGACTTTGATATCTTCGACGTTTTTAGTCGCCATTTCTTAAAAAACCAATGCAGTTAATTCATTGCAGATAAATGGGAGAAAATGTCATGGAGTGAGTACTAAATATGACATCCTGTGTTTAGGGAGCGAGGGAATGGAATGTTTTTTCCTTTTTTTTCTTTCCTTTGTTTACTCAGTTTTAAAAATGTTCTTCCCACAGCAGAGAAATATAATTCTCCTTCCAGACAAAGTTTGAATAAGGAGGACCTTTTGCATAGCTCTTGGAATCACTTCCAAGTAAGTCAGAATTGTGTTAAAAGGTTGAAGCAGATGCAGTTTGAGATATGGACAGTGTGGCTTTCTGCTCTTGGCAGTATGGCCTAAAAGGACCATGAAGAGAAATAAAACGCTACCTTTTGTTCATTCCCTTATGCAAGTTTACGGTTGCTGATTTGCGATTGAACGGGAATATATGCTCCATGTTCTATGCACAGTAGAACACAATATGTGTACATCAAGGGTGGCTGAGGATGCTGAAGTTGATATCTGATTCAAATTCTCCCAATTATGTGCTAAAATAAAAGAGTATTTTAGATTTTTTTAAGGAGTCTGGACTGCTTTTTAATATCTTTTTTAATATCTGTAGTTCAGCACTTAACATATTTGGACTGGTGAGACTTTGGAGTTCGAGGACTCCAAAGCGATTTACACTACAGTCATCCATCCATTCATACACACAACCATACACTGACAGTGGTAGACTACATTATAGCCACAGCTGCCCTGGGGCAGACTGACAGAAGTGGGGCAGCCATTCAATCGGTGCCACCAGGCCCTCCGACCACCATCAGCTGGAGAGGCGGGTGAAGTGTTTTGAGCAGGCACACAACGACTGAAATGGACGGAGTGGGGTTTCGAACCGGCAACCCACCGGTTACAGGATGAACCCCTTGTATGAATGGCAACGGGCGGAACCACTGTATGATCCTACCGCAAAAAGCATTTGTTTGGTATTTTCACAAATATGAACAGATTTCATAACTCTGAACCTTTTTAAAATGACCTCTTGGTCATGCATTGGGCTTCTTGCTGTCAGTTTAAAATGGTCCCATTGTGAAATAAGCAAATGTTGAAAAAGATCAAATGCACACTTTCTAAAATGCTTTTATTTTACATGGCAAGTCGAATATTATCAATACTGACATGTGTCCTAAAGAATCTCCACTCTGTGTAGGTTACTAGAGTTCAGAATTGATCAGGATAGATATTTTATATTTTGTGCTAGAGATGATCAAAAGCAGTCCAGAGCCCTTCTAAAAACTGAAATAAACCTTTAGGTGAGCACTGGGTCCAAGGCTTTGGACCCAGTGCTCACCTAAAGGTTCAGATCCCTACTTTAGATTCAGTTGAAAGCATAACAGCCTTGGTGGAGATAACAATAATTTGAGGCACAACTGACTGAGAACCCCACCCCAACTGAGTGCTCTTGGCGCTCTGAACAGAATGATACCCTTGGTGCTGAATTATGTCTCCTGTATCAAAAACTGCTGCTGGCACTGTTAATGAAAGAACTACCACTCGATTTAAGCGCTGGGTTGAAGTATTAAACCTATTCAAAAGGTGTTGTTTTTTTAAGGATACACATAATTGCCTCACTTTATTTTCATATTATTTATATTGCACCAATTTACAACATAACATAATATAAAACACAACACAGTTAAACTCATTTGACCATTCAATGCCAACTGATAAAAAGTAAAGATTACCTGCACGACACATTTAATTGACATGAACAGTAACACAGGGTAATAGGTACATTTATATAAGAAGTGTGTTGGTAAATCTTGCCTGGTTTTCTACAGTGCAAAGGAAGACACAATAAGAGAAATTGAATTAAATTATCTCAACGACATACAATAATTAACGGCACACGATTATCTGTGTCTCCTATTGCTTTGCCAGATCTTTCAACAGACCTCAGTCTCACACAGAAACTTCAGCTCCTGGAGGCATATGTGCCCCACCCCCTTCCCTCCTCCTTCTTTCTGGTTCCCTCCAACAGAGGTGGAGGAGGCTGAACTGAGCAGATCTCAGGAAGTTTTAGATCAGAGTAACGAAGCATGCTGGTAACATAACTCCTTTACATTTTAAATAAAATCATCACACACTTCAATACAAAAAATATGTTTTTGGGACAAACGGCTCCTTAGTAATCGTAAAACAACTGATTTGTCGGTTAAATGCATAATGGAACTGGGCTGTGATGGGAGCAAGACTTGATTTAAAAGCAGAAAGTCGTTTGTATGCTTAAACGATGCCAGTTTATAATCTTAGTTTCCATCTGAATTCAAGCAAAGCGTCCCTGCACTCACCTCAGCCCATGTCAGGTCTAAGCTGGAGTAGAAAGCCGCCAGCAGCAGCAGCAGCGGCAGCGCACCGGACGGTAACAGCATCGTGGAAACTGCGGCGCGCACAATCAGCCTCCCCTTTAACCCGCTCCTCCGCCTCTGTCCTCGGTTAACTCACGGCCTATCTGAGGAGCACAGACGGTGCGTTCGGCTGCATCTTTGTCCGAGACGATGTGAACTTCTGATCAATGCAACTTGCTCTTGTTCCTGCTGCACCACACCCCCCACCTTCCTCCTAAACGACCACCCTCACGCCCGGACAGACTGAGTCTACCCACACTTTGACTTTTCTGTGTACGGAGAGGAACTCCTCCGGACACTTTGGGGCTTTTTGCGGGATATTGTGCGGCAGTTTTTTGCAGCTCTGGTGAAGGTTCTGTGACTTTTCTGGCTCTGGAAAAAAAAAACATCTGCCCAGTCCGCTCTGCTTCATCACGACGCGCGCAACTGCGGCCACCGTAAATTGTGCAGGTTTACTAAACTGTTAATTTATACCACTGGATTAACGAAAATATTCATATCTCTGCGTTATTGCATGCTGGAAAGCTTTGTTTTTCACAGGGAAGAGATGATTAGACTAATTCGTGAAAAAATATTAACGTTTCTGACTGCTTAGATTTGTGGATCTATGCTTTTTTTTTAGACTTCTGAACACGAATTGCTTCTGCCTGCAAACAGGTTGAGTAAACATGCTTTAAGTGAGCGTCCAAAAGTGAAAAAAGCGGCGTGAGACTTGAGTTTGCGCACCGCATGAGTGGGACCATGCAAAAGCAGCACGACAGAGGGCATACAAATCTGAGGTAAACACATAAATGGCAACTTCTAGAGTGCATAATGTGCATATTATTTATTCATTTATTTATTGGGATTTATAAAAGTGTGTTTTAATCAACAGGCTGCTGCTGCTTCTTTGCCTCTCCCTCACGATCCTCTCCTCCGGAGTGCAGGCTGTAAGTTTTATTTCCCATCTCATAATGAGTTTTCATTGCAAAAATACAGTCTGCTGACGGTTACAGAAAATCAATACCATGCGTTTGGGTTGGGATTGTCCTGGTTGGAACTGTTCAGATTTCTGTTCAGCGTGTGTTGCCAGTGGGAGTTTCTGGAGTCGGGAAGTTCCTTCAGTAGGAGGGCTTTTCTGGTTCTTGGCCTGATTGGTACAGAAAACCTCAACAAAAAATAAAAGAAAAGTTGCGGTAAAACTGTAACATGCTGCAGCTTAGTGCGAAGGTTTGTAATTTTGAGTTGTTTAACAGAAATTAGATCGTGTAGTCTGGTTATGTTGTGCCACACCTGACCCCTTGACCTGGCTCCAAGAAGGGAATGAGAGGGGGTCATGACCTCTGCCTCCTGCATGGTAACTTGCTGAGCTTTTCAGCTATGCATTCTAGAAGGTAAATAAAAAAAATGTTTTATTCCAGTTTATTCTCCTTCTCATTTCCTTTAGATTTATTAAAACATATAAAAAAATACTTTTTTTAATTAATAGAAATGAACAAAATTAAGGTTTTGGAGTGGCCTAGTAAAAGATCTGTCTTATTGAGAGGCCATGGTATGAGCTTAAATAGGCTGTTCATGCAGGAAAACCCTAAAATGTGGCTGAAATTAAACAATTCTGCAAAGAAGAGTAGGCCAAAATTCATCTGTAGTGATGTAAAAGGGTCACTGCCAGTAATTGCATAGTTAATGGCAGTTGTTGCCACCAAGAGTGGCACAACTAGTTCTTCAGCTTAGTACAGGTCAGTTTGAATAGCTTTTATTTTAATAAATTAAATCGTTCTTTTTGTGTTTACTCAGTTTATCTTTGTCTAATACTTTTATTGTTTGTTTTGATGATCTGAAACTACAAGAGTGATCAAAGAGATAATATTTACCAAAGGCTAATATATGTTGTTACAACACCCAAACATGCACACTCCAAATTGAGAGATAACTATGTGTGATTTTATTGGGATACATTGGAGCTAACTTTACATTTAATACTTCATGTAACAACATTATCTCCAAAACAACTTAAAAAGAAAAGTCTCAGTTTAAGTTTTAAAAACTTGATTTACCAATACAAGCTGTTCCAGACCCACTGGTATGAGTGAATGAATGAATGAATCCCTCCAGAGACATAAATACTGGATTAATTTATTGGAACTACATTGTGTATGCAGGTCGTGAATGGTTGCTGGTAATTTTCCCCTTTGAGATGGCATACTTTTTTCTGTTTTGGCCGTTTTTGTTCCTAAAAAAGTCTCTCTGGTAAAAAACAACCAAATAGCTATAGGATGTATTGTACCAACCATGCATTAATTTGTTTCTTAGAGACATTTTATACCACCAGTGATTTAAAGAAACATTTTTGTATAGTCTTCTATGCAAATCTGCTGCATGGATCTCAAACCCCTGTCCTTAATGGTTGGTGGCCTACTACTTTTAGATGCATCCCTGGTCCAACATACCTGAATCAAGTGGTTTAATCACCTCTTCAACATGCTATCCCCTGAGGGACTGGAATTTGAGATTGCTGATCTACAGAATTGAACTGAGATTGTGTGTCTCCAATGAGCACCTACAAGCTGGCTTATTGCTTCATAATTTATTTTACTTCATAAAAGCTGACTGGCCAAAACAGATCAAAAACATAACCAACGGAAACAGGATATAATGTAAAATGGTACAACTTAGGGTAAAAGTACCCTCAGTCTGATCTTATACTGTATATAAGGCAATAAAATGTGTTGAAGAAATGTACTGCTCTGTAGTAAGTGGCGGAGTTGTGAATTCTTTCCAAACTTGTAATATATATATCATTTGTAATAATCTGCAGCCACTCAGTTTTTCCATTCTGAAATTACATAAATTAATTTAGTAATTATCTGTATATCTACTTGACTGTGGCTCAAAGGAAGAGTAGTCATCTTGCATGCAAAAGTTGTGGGTCCCATTCCTGCACCTTCATGTCACACGTCGATGTGGCCCTGGGCAAGGCACTTCCTCCAAGCTGCCTACCGATTTGTGTATCATTGTATGAATGTGGGTATGTTTGTGAGTCTAACTGGATGTGGATGAATGTGGCTCTAGTGTAAAGCGCCTTGAGTGGTTGGTGGGACCAGAAAAGCACTATATACATTCAGTCCATTCACCATTTTCACATTTCAAACGTGAAGCTTATTCAGGCTTAATACTAACAGAGAACTTACATACCATACTTCAGGTGAGAATTTTAAACTAGGCATGCAAACAAGATCTTGTGTCTTGAAATCTTGCAATATGAAAACGGCACATTATTTTTCATCAAAAGGAAGTCTGTCTCACAAAGCACTAATCATTTGCTGCCAGCTTGTGATTCTGTCTGGTGAAATAAGTGTTAGCTAATATTATAAGCCCCAGATATAAAGGTGAGGGCTACAAGCACAACACTGTGTTTGAGGGTCTTATTTTGAAGTAAGGTGAAAAATAGTCCTTAAGTTGTCCTGTCAACTAATAATGATTTCTCGTTAGGCTAGGGGACAACACTGAGGGACGTCATATTAACCATATGGAATCACTGCAAGAATAATTCAGCTTGGTAACCTTTAGCCACTAATGATGGTAAAATTAGCTGTTGCTTCCTATTGACACTAAACTAATGTGTCTAGATTTTATTTAAACATTTCCAATATTTAAAAATCTAAAATGTTTAAACCAATGCAAACTAGATAATTTATGCTGAACAGATCATCTTTGAAACACAGTTTGTAATTTCAATCCTATTTTTTATTTCAGAATTAGGCAAGCATAGAAAATCTGCAGTATTTGGTCTGCTCAAACATGGACCGGACTATTCTACACGTAGTACAGATCCTGTAAAACACAGTTTTTGAAACGTTTCGCTCATTACTACCAAAGGGATCCCCACCATTCCCAAAAAGATGGCTAAAATGTATTCTCATCCTCATGAACCCAATTTTGGGTGTCATCTTATGCGCATTGTAGCACCGTCTTATTATGATAATAAACTGGCTTGTAAAATTGAGACAAATTGTAAAATTAATATATTCTAGATGACTTCATATCATCCACTATCTATCGCAAAGTGATAAAATTAAGAAACAGTTACATGCATTTTGTCCTGTAATATTTTTGTTACTATGGTCGTCTGTATCATCAAGCTGAATGTGATGCAGAAGTCCATGTGTGCTTTGTACACCGACCAGCACACACCATGTGAATGTGTTTTGCTTTGTTGTTTATTTGTGCAGGGTGTCAACTGTCTAGTGCCTCTCCAGGATATTTAAGATCATACCAAAGGGTTCTCAGATGAAAACTGTTTTTCTTGGGTCTGATGAAAAGGCTCTGTTGTCCCCAGCTCTTATCAAATTTGCTTAGCTCTTGATTAGAAGCGTGTGACACAGCTCAGCTCCTCTGTGTATTGTGTGGCTTCACCTTAAGACACCCCGGGGACAGCTGGTTAAATTTAGATTGTCACAACTTCTGCTTTTTGCAGACAAGTTTATTGTAAATGGAAGATTATGAAAAGAAATCAAAAATACTTTAATTTTCTTGGTGTGATTTACATTTAGTAGCTGATTTTGCAAAATTTTTCAAGAGGCGCTAAAAGGCCCGATGGAGTTAGAAAACTGTTCTCATTTTGAAAGCTGTGCCTTTGAAAATATGTTTCATGAGACAGCATCTCTTCTTTGAACCGAAACAGAGTACAACTGTTTCCCACCATCCGTCACTGTGTGACAATTTAAACCAGGAATTTCTCCGCTTACTTAGCAGCAGTTCTCAAGATATTTTTCACATGATTGTATATTTCTTAAATTTTTCCCAATCATTAGCTTGACTCAACTCACTAAGTTAGCAGGTGAGCATCTAGACAAAGGTTTCAGTTATTTTTTTAAAGTTCAGCATCGAAAATGTTAGGTCCTTTGGTCTTCTTAGAGAAAGATGAGCTTAAAATCATTTAAATTAGAGAGAACATTTTTCCCCAGACAGTCATTTGTGATGTTGCATTTGGTTGTTAGCACAAAAAATGCAACATAAATTGTTAAAAAACCCAGAAAGAGAGTTTGAACATCAGTTATTGCCTCACCTGCAAGTAGATTATCAGTAGAGGAGTGTATGTGTTGTAATATCCACATTGTCTTCTGACAGAAACGCTGAAAACCAAAGAAAATGTCGGGTGATTTTTGACGAAAAGATCCAGTTAAAATCTGAACTTCTATGGCAATCTCTAACAAACATTTTGTTTAATTTAGATAATTACATGTCTAGTTCTGCAATTTGATGCCTGGATACAAACATCTACTCTTTAGATTAAAATTAAAGCTCCAAATCAAAGTGTTCCTTAATTCAGGAGTTTTCTCACTTGAGACAGGAATCTTCATTAGTCATATTAGCAACTTTAATTATTATTGAGTTATTGAATTATTGAGAAATTTTGAGTTTGTTGGGGCGACGGTGGCTCAGGTGGTAGGGGATCCTGGTCCTGTACGCAGTGGGTTCCAGGTTCGAACCCCCACACCAGGTGGGTTGGAAGTTGTTGTGAATGGTTGGATGACTGATTGTAGTGTAAAGTGCTCTGGAGTCCTTGGACTTGATAAAGTGCTATACATGAGCATGAATTTACCATTTTTGTAAAGAAAGAAAAACAAAGAGTCATCACCTGTGCCAGATCAGAGTGTGCGAGTGTGGATTTATGACATCTTTGGCAAATGCAGCAGGGAGGTAAGATCTGATCTCATTAGAAGGTGTATCGACCACTAGTTTAATTTCAGCAGTTGCTGGTTAATAACTGCAGCAAACAATGCGAGAGAACAGTGCAATCAGTTTTTTTCAGTTACTTCTCCAGTGTGTCTTTTGTGACAGCAGTATTGTCAACTGAAATCAGGTGTAATCCAATGATTTCTTTAATTCTCATGCTGAAATAGGGTTCTTCAGTCCCCTTCAGGGCAGGTCTACGGACCTAATGGTTTGGATGTTGTTTTGACAAAGCACACATCAGTTTTGTAACCAAAACCACCAATGCAACCATGTCTTTGAGTAATTTTTAGTACTCACTCATGGTTTTATTTGAGTGGCCAAAAATACCCAGCTTTAGAAAGCTTAACAGTTTTTGTATTCAGTCAATTAAACCTGAAATGTGGAACTCGTCTCCCCCCTCTGTTTGTAAAAGTAATTACACAAATTCCTTTACTGTTTTTAGAGAGTATTTCGAGTAAGGCTAATTCGATTTTTAAACACCTCTTAACTTTTATTGGTTTGGAAAATATTGCACTTTTTCTGCAAGAAGATATGTGATGCACTGTTTTTGTTACTTTGTATATATGTATATTTAAGGACATAAAGATATATGCATAAATATATGTTATAACGCATTTAAAAAAAAAAAAAAACCCAGAGAACAAAGTGTACCGGAGTAAAATTCCTTGTTTGTATGTACGAACTTGGCAATAAAGCTGATTCTGATTCTGATTCTGTTGGTGTGGCCTTTAACCAGAATTGTGTAAATTAAGCGGATTTAAGGTCTGAAATGAAAGTCAAGTCTGTTTATTTGTATTTGGATACTTAAATGTGACGATGGCAAATCTTTTGCAGCTGATAAATCGTAAAATTGATTTGTTGTAAAGTTTTAGGTTCAATTTGATGTACTGCTTCATAAGTTTCGATGTGTTTAATATAATCAAATAATGTGTTAATCCAAAGGGCTGTGAAGAAGTATTTGCCCCCTTAAAGGTATCTTCTATTTTCCATTTTGACATTCTAAGGTGTTTGAGATGATCAAACCAATTTTATTAAAAGATAAAGATAAATTGAGTTTAAACAAATAGTTGTTATTTTTAAACTTGTTAAGAGGAAAATCTAAAAAATAACTCAGATTTAATTGAATAATATGATTGTGAATCTCTTAAAACTCTGTGACTTATTCAGTAATAGCTTTTGCAAAACAAACAAAAACAAAAACTTTAAGTACTAGCATTTGATTAATTAGGTCTAAGGGCTCTCACACACATCTAAGCAATTTATTTCAAATAGAAGGGTGGAGCTGAAGCAGCCAATGCAGTCTTTATTTTCTTACATCTAAGTGAAAAACAAAGTTTTTTGGTAACATAAAGACTTAGCAGGTGCTATGTTATGTGTTTTCCAGTGGATTTTTGACTTTCCTTTTGGCCAGTGAGCTTTGATCAAGCTGAAAATCAGCTGATTCCTCCTGTTTATCTCAAGACACTCAGGACAAGGTCAAATTCACATCCAGTTATAAAGATCCCAATTTTGTTTGAATTCAATTCAAACCAAATCCAATTCATTCCATTGAAATCCGATAATATAGTTATTTAGCTCGAAAACTCATACTCGTACTCATACTTGTACTCGTACTCGTACTCGTCATCTTCCGCTTCTTTCGGGACCGGGTCACAGGGGCAGCAGACTTAGTAGAGACACCCAGACGTCCCTCTCCCCAGACATCTCCTCCAGCTTCTCCTGTGGAAGCCCAAGGCGTTCCCAGGCCAGCCGAGAGACATAGTCCCTCCAGCGTGTCCTGGGCCGTCCCCTGGGCCTCCTCCCGGTGGGACGTGCCTGGAACACCTCCCGAGGAAGGCGTCCAGGAGGCATCCGGTATAGATGCCCGAGCCACCTCTGCTTGTACAGAGACCGGATGGCCCCTGATAAAGGGGCCCCCGACTCCATACTCCTGGAGCACCCCCCACAGGGCACCATGAGGGACACAGTCGAATGCCTTCTCCAGGTCCACAAAACACATGTGGACTGGTTGGGCAAACTCCCATGAACCCTCGAGTACCCTGTAGAGGGTGTAGAGCTGGTCCAGTGTACCACGGCCGGGATGAAAACCACACTGCTCCTCCTGAGGCCGATGTTCGACTATTGGCCGGACTCTCCTCTCCAGTACCCTGGCGTAGGCCTTACCAGGGAGGCTGAGGAGCTGTGGCAAAGGCAAAAACTCGGGCCTGGGAGGAGTTCGGTGAGGCCATGGAGAAGGACTAGATCAAAAACATCCCACCAAAATCCGTCCAAATTATAATACAATGCTGCCAAATTTAGTTGATCATAAAATGCCAATTGATAAAAAGTTGCTTGCCACAGAAGTCTCAGCTGGTTGCATTGATAGACTTTGCAGCAATCTCTCCTTCTGAGTAGGTATAGTATATTTTTTGCAGTATGAATGTTTTTTACACTTATCTGCTTTCCAATAGACCACTCTGTGCAAGCATATTTATTTGAAACATGCTGTCCCCTTTGAGCCTGCCTTAATTTACCCAATTTTCCTGTTTACTTATCCATATAAAGCTGTCGTACTCTGGTGGGAAAATCCAATTTTCAGACTCAAAACAGCAAAACATGACACAAAACATGTATGTATTTAACTGCCACCCCCAATTCACACACAGAAAAATATTGTTTATCAGTATTTGTTGGCAGAGGAAGGAAGGCTCTTGAGCGAGGAATGCTAACAGGATGTTTGAGACAAATCACTTTCATGTGATTTCATGTGTTTGAGAATAGATTTCAAGATGTGTGTGAGAGTGTGCGTGGTGGAATTTGGGACGCGATGCTGGCAGAGGATGTGTGACCTGTAGAAATTTAGTCTGAGGAAGAGACATTTTTTCTACCTGGAAACCCTGCAGCGTCTGCTTGGAAAATTAACCTCCTCTCTCATCTCTAAGTGGATGATTGTGATGGATGTTGTTCCTACATGTGCATTTTCTGCTGTTGTATCCCATTGCAACACATGGTCAAAATAAGTGCTGATCAATGTGTTTTTTATATACAGTATATCCATGCAAATGCAACTTACATTGCTCACAGAACCTTGATGGTTAAGGTTCTAACCTCTCTCCTGGTATGACTGAGAGATGTGCATCTGATAGCCTCACCAAATGGAAAGTAGACATGTGAACGACCTGTTGAGTGTGACTTTTATCAGAGAGGAAGGTGAACCTCTGGGGCGAGGGGAAGATGTCTGCCAATGATAAGAAAATAGAAACATGGCCAAAGAAGTGGCTGTGATAATCAGGGGAAGAACACATTGTACTGCTATGCAGGAAGCCACAGCCTGGGATGAGAACTGAGGAGCGTCCCTGACATCGATGTGTGTGTGTGTTAAATGCATCAATCTATGTGTTGTGTTGCATGAAGCTGAAGCTGGCGATTTGCTTCCTTTGATGTGTTTCGCCATCCCCAGAGACGAACCCTGTGACCTCTCTGCAATTTTTGCTTTTTTGATGGGTAAGCACATGCTTTTATGTATGTATGCCTGTTGTGCACTATGCACAACAGGCATACATACATGCACTATGTGTTGCTTTTGTTTGCAAGTATTGTTAGCTTAGAGGTAACCTTATTGTTTGGTAAAACATGACTTCCTGGTGCTGATGGTTTGATTAGTCTCTGCTGCAGTGCTGCACTGTAAATGAGAGGAAAGGCTTGTTGCACTTGGCTACTAGTCCCACCGGTGTACAAATATCCTTTTTAAAGGAGAATGAATGTGCAACAATGAACATCAAGTGCTATGGTGAAGATTGAAAAGACCAAAAAAATATGCATGTATCTGGTTAGTTACTAAAAGAACTCAATAAGCCCTAGATTTAGCTCTTCCTCATTGGCAGGATGTGTGAGCCTTATTTTACTTCTTGCACGTGTAGATACTGTGGAGTATGTATTTAAGTGTGTGGACTTAGTGATGTACTTTTTTATGGGAAACATCCTGAATGCATGCAGAAATGTGCTAAAAGAAAATAGATTATTCAGAACAGGAAAAGGAAGAGGGGTCGAGTTACAGCCTTGCAGTATCCCACAAAGTTTTACCTCTTCAGAATTTACTGCACTGTACATTAATAGTGTAAACTCTGTCCAATGGGTGCTTTAAAACAGGTATCAAATGTTTTTAGTGCCTTGCAAAATAAGTCATACTGCTTGAACATGTTAACATCTTGTCACATTATGAACAATAGTAAACAAAGGGGCACAGCAGACACATCATTGATAAAGTTCTGGAGAAGTTTAAAGGAGAGTTAGATCATAAAACAATATCCCAAGCTTTTAACGTCATATGATCCACTGTTGAGTCCATCAACTGGAAATGGTTATGACACAACTGCAAACCTACCAAGACACGTCTGTCCACCTAAACTGACAGGCCCGTCAAGGAGAGCATTAATCAGATTAATCACTAATCCACAGCCTTTGTTGAGAGAAAACAATAAGAAATCCTATTTGCAGTTTTACAAAAGCCATGTTAGCCACAGAGCAAACTTTGTTACCTGAATGCAGACACTATGTGTGGTCCCAATTTAGAGTAATATCAGTCTTTTCCTCATTGAGACCCATGACTCATGAAAAATCTTGTTTGTTTCCAACTTCTTCAAAACCTCCCTGGTTGAGGCCAACAAGATAATTTCTTCGGAAAAAGCAACACTAAAACCTGAAGTTGCTAAATTGTAAACTAACTAGAAGCACAAAAATCGGTGGCAAATGGGAGCTCTTTATTGCATTGCTCCTGTCTTGATCGAAGGGCAGTAAAATGTTCTTAGTAAATCCAATGTATTAAGATGTCTTGACTTAAGGGACAGTCTTGCACTGTTGTGTACAGTCATCTTGTTAGACAATGGATGGGCATTTTTACTGTGTATACTGTAGCCGATATACATCTAGGTCATCAGCCTAGATGAGCAGAATTACCAACCTCTGGTGTAGACCTTTTGTCGTAAGTACTTTCATAGTTTGGAAGAGAAAGAAATTTGTTATTTCTGTCAGTGTTAAGGAAGCAATACAGTTGTATTTTAGACCTTTATGATTGGTTTCGTCCATGTTTATTTATTAAGGAAGCTCTCCAGTGATGATTGAGAAGCATTAGCTCTAGAATTCTATTTCGGTTGGAATGAAGTTTGGATGTAAAGCTAGGGAAAATCCCCCTATACTACCTAGACTGTATATCCACTCCTTTCCTTTTCCATTATTCCCTGTCTCAGTGATTAATGAACAGACACAGGGGTTCCATCAGGCTGTGTTGAAATAATTCCAAAGTCTCCGTCCTCCCTGTCCTCCCAAGCTTCAAGTCTTTCAGTGCAGCACTGTCCCTCACTTCCTTTTATAGCCTCATTCCTCCACTGGTTTTTATCAGCATTGTATGATGTCCCCTTGCACTTTCCATTTATCCCTGAGGGGAGACTTGGCAGACTGTCTGTCCCCCTCTGGCTCTCCCAGCTTCTCTTCTTCACGTTTCATCGGTCTCCTTACCCCTCCTCTTCCTCATGCCCTCCTCCAACACGTGTGTATCTGTCTATCTGTCTGTCTGTCCTCAGTAGAGGTGAGGCTCTTTGGTGAGCTCAGATGGAAGGATTGCTTGAGCTGTGTTTACAGAAAAAGAATACATACTCTGTTCTCAAAAAACGGCTGGATTTTCTCACCCAGCTTCAGCAGGTGCTTGCATATTTCATTTGTGTCATTTGTTTGAGACTGACTCATGAGGGTACTGCACTAACAACCTGGGCTTTATCTCGTCATATGAGAACATTAATCAAGACAAAACTAAAATGTCTCAAGACAGGGTACTTACTGATCTCCCTGTGCTTTTCACAATGTCGTCTCCCCTGGAAGAATGACAAAAACTTTCCATCCCAGCTGTGGTCTAATTTATGGGAATGAATTATTTCTTGTCATGGGAGGAATGTTAACAAAATTAAATGCACTCTTTGTAATAACATGACCATCTCCAATTGCTTCTTTCTCTCTCTCTCTTTCTCTCTCTCTGTCATTCCTTGTATGTGTTTCTTTTCTTCATTTGTTACCACTTTGGTCCAAACAGTTATATTTCAGAAGCTATTTAATAATATGCTATAATACTTGGGCCAAACATTCATACAGCCAAGGATAATAAATTTTGCGCATTCATACAAAAAGCCAAATGATACACACAGTGGTGGTTTTTGATATGGGCCATATGGGCGGTTGCCCAGTTATGCCCTAAACAGATTTTCTATTGGTTTTATGCATGTGCAGTCAATAAGGAGTAGGCAAACCTGTGTAGTGAGAAGGAGTCCCGTATTTGCTTTTAAATATAGGGGGATCATTGGACGTTTGCCTTAACTTACACAGTGCCACGTAGGGTGGGCACAGTTGTTTTGTGACGTCTTCGTTTTTCTTTAGCTGCCTTTAGACATGTTCATCCAGGAGATCAGAGAAATTATCTTCACAAACTGGGACCATTTCTGCAGATGCTTGTGTTACGCAAGTAAAAACAAAAGGGACGTAATAGTAGCTGCTGTAATGCAAGGATACACAATGGCAGGTGATTTGATTGGTAAAATGCCGGAGAATAACATGACGAGATATTTAGATATTGTTGAGAAAGGATTAAATCAAAGTAAAAGCATCAATAATCGCAAACTATTTCAAAGAACCTGTAATCTGTGTAGAATAATTCAGTTCATTTTTGACCAGTTCATATATTTCAGTTTTCATGATTAACTCAGTTAAAGGATGTTAGATTTTATAAATATACGTGATCAGTTGCAATCATTAAGAAACTGTGAAATACCTTTTTAGCATGGAATAATGATTTGTTTTTTGTTTGTTGACACTACACAATACACTGTAAGAGGACAAGACATGTTGTAGAGTTGTTTTGAGATGTTTCTCAAGATGGCGGTACCTGAAAATTTTGGAGAACCTCCAACTGACACAAAAAATTGATTAGGCTTCATGAGAGAGATTCTTGCCTAATATCACCCCTACTGATTACAATTCTTAAAATGCTCTTTGTTGCCAATTAAGATCTCTTTCTAAGTCTATTCCGTTTCCTGCAAAAGGAATTTTAGAACAACAGGCACTGTGGTTCTCAGAGCTATCAAGTTTTCACATAACTGAAAAAATCCCATCTGCCATTGATCATCTTACTAGAGGTGTGAGCAGAGGGACTATCAAAATGAATACATCTGACAAGTCGGTCTGGTTGCATCTGAGTTCAGAGCACAAATGTGACTAATCCCAGATTAAATTAGTTCTGTTTGTAGCAGGAAGTCCTGATTACGAGATTGGCCCGCAGGGATTTAGAGTGGAGTCTGTGTGTGACCTAAGGCCAGTTACGGACATGGAAGGTCGAGCCTTGTCAGCCCAGGGCAGAAACCAGAGCCATGTTTATGCTGGAGCTCAGCCATGGAAGCACTTTGGGAGTTTGTGCTTTGCTCTGTCTTTGGGGTCCCTTTGCTCCAGTTCATGATCTCCTTTAGAGTCATGTCCTATACCCCGCAGTGACCCTAACCCACTGACCCTGCATTTCCCTTTCCCTTTGTCCCCTGATTGGATTTCAGAATACTTATCATGTTTCTGTACTGGTTTATATTTATATGGCCCCTGTTTTAAGGTAGCAAAAACAGTTTCCCAGAAATTATGGGTGTTGGACTCACCCACAGATACAGTTCCTTGTGAGAGTATTCAAACTTCTTGAACACAGGCATAACATCCCGAACACCCCATCTCCACATTGGAATGTGGTTGTGGCAACATCATGCTATGGACATGCTTTTCTTCAGCAGGGACAGAGAAACTGGTCAGAAATGATGGAAAGATATATGGAACTAAATGCAGGACAATCCTGGAAGGAATCCTGTTAAAGGGTGGAAAATGCTTGAGCCTGGTCCGGAGCTTCACCTTCCAGCAGGACAATGTCCCTAAACATACATCCAGAGCTACATTGAAATGGTTTAGATAAAAGCATATTGATGTTACAATGGCATTTACAATCTCCATCCCATGTCAGTGAGCTCGATGTATTTTGCAAAAAATAGAAAAAATCTGTTTCTCTATGTGCAAAACTGGTTGAGACATAGCCCAACTTGCAACTGCAGCTTTATATTTGTGAAACATTTTGTAAACCATGCACCATTTTCCTTCCTCTTCATAATTATGCGTACGTAGATCTGTCACATAAAATCCCTATAAAACACACTAAGTTTGTGCTTCTAACTTGAGACAATGTGAAAAAGTTCAGATATAAGAACTTTTCACAGTTTTTTTATAGTTGTTTTTAGATCAGAAGGTCACTAAAGTTAAGTAGAATCATTTTCTGTCGAATTCAATGTTGAATTGAATGAGTTATGTTGCTTTTCAAGAGAAAAAAAATCGTAAAAGCTTGGTATGGGTTCCACAACATTTCCACCATAATGAAGGCATTTAGACAACTCTTGTGTGTTTATCAAGGTTTGCCCCAGTTTAACTACGGCAACACAAACATGCTGATGTTTGATGTTTTGATTTGTGCGTTTGTGTTTGTGTGTGTTTTACAGTTAATATCTGATTCTTTGATAAAGTCAACATTGATCTATTGCTGTGAGGCAAACACAAACAGAAAATGCAAACTCTCCCTTCTGACTTGCTGCCCCATTTTCTTAGCCCATATTTAAACTTATTTTATGAGATTTTAAGAGATTTCGGATTTCTCATTGTTTTTAAAGAATGATGTTTTATGATAAAGCAAAGCAGAAACCATTGTCCAACCTCTCTGTTAAAGATATATAAGCTGAAAAAAAAACAAAATTTGATTTGTCATTTAAAAAAAATTGAGATCAAACATTTGCGCAAGTTGAAATATTTCCAGACTTGCATTCTGATGGAACCATTTACCCCAGCCTACATATGGATCACTAGCCCCGACAACAACAGCAATCTATTTTCCCACAGGGTATGCTTCTGATGTTCTGGATTTAGTTTGGACACAAGGAAGCTGTAAACAGCCTCAAGAAGGATTTCTCTTTTGCACGTTGTGAAATAATCACTTTTCGAAAGGTGAACAGAAGTGAATAAGAAATCAAATGCTAAATGAACTAAAAAAAATAAGTAGAGGTCTATACGTAAGATAAGTTGGTAAATATTTATTGAATGACTTTAAAAAGTTTCCTGCTAATAATTTGCACTTTTAAAATATTTCATAGAGATGGTTTTCAGCTGGTAAAGGGAGTATCAGACAGCAGATGATATAGTGCAGAAGCCCGTCTGGTCAAATCTAACACCATGCCTCCATCACAGTGTTACAAACACTGCAACACCTCTCAGAGCTTTGTGTAGCCCAGGTGTTCCTAATTGAACTGTCCTGCTTGTTCTTTCTGATGTCTGTCTCATTAGTGTGACGGAGGGCAGCTGTAACCTTGGCACATCATAGCACTGACAAATGGGCTAATATTTTTCAGTGCAAATGGATATAAACCTGTTTAAACACATTGAAATTGAACTGATATCACAAACATTGATACATAGTCTCAGCATCACGTACGCTCTGAGTTCTCCTGACAAGCTAAAAAACACAACCCATGCAATTTTATCTTTGCTGATTTACTGTTAAAGCTGATATCACACCGTTTTCGATCTCACCATGTATGTTTTAGTATTAAAAATGCAGGTTACATTGGTCTAAAAATGAGACAATGAAATGCATTTTTAGGGATATGAATCCCTGTTTTGTATAGTCAGTGTATCGCAACAGATGTTTGCAATGTTTATCTCCATCAGGACAAGGTATATATTGCTTTTCCCTGATGTTACCACCTTATTTTTCCCTCAAACTTAAGGATCTGTTTACCATCTAGGGACGAAAGTTGAATGTTAAATAAATGTCCCCAATTGCTCAAGTAAGAATTAGCTGATTTAATCAGAAAGTAGGTCAAGCTGCCATTAGTTTGAACCTCACATTTCTCTAAGCATTCAGCATGCTAAGATGAGCATCAATTTGAACACATCCCGTCTCCGTTGTTGCATAGACAGGAAATACGAAATGTTTCTTATGGGGAAACCCTGGCTCATGCGCTGTATGATTGAAATCAGAAGAAATACTGAGGTTGGACAATGAAACTGAAACACCTGGTTTTAGACCACAATAATTTATTAGTATGGTGTAGGGCCTCCTTTTGCGGCCAATACAGCGTCAATTCATCTTGGGAATGACATATACAAGTCCTGCACAGGGGTCAGAGGGATTTTAAGCCATTCTTCTTGCAGGATAGTGGCCAGGTCACTACGTGATACTGGTGGAGGAAAACGTTTCCTGACTCGCTCCTCCAAAACACCCCAAAGTGGCTCAATAATATTTAGATCTGGTGACTGTGCAAGCCATGGGAGATGTTCAACTTCACTTTCATGTTCATCAAACCAATCTTTCACCAGTCTTGCTGTGTGTATTGGTGCATTGTCATCCTGATACAAGGCACCGCCTTCAGGATACAATGTTTGAACCATTGGATGCACATGGTCCTCAAGAATGGTTCGGTAGTCCTTGGCAGTGACGCGCCCATCTAGAACAAGTATTGGGCCAAGGGAATGCCATGATATGGCAGCCCAAACCATCACTGATCCACCCCCATGCTTCACTCTGGGCATGCAACAGTCTGGGTGGTACGCTTCTTTGGGGCTTCTCCACACCGTAACTCTCCCGGATGTGGGGAAAACAGTAAAGGTGGACTCATCAGAGAACAATACATGTTTCACATTGTCCACAGCCCAAGATTTGCGCTCCTTGCACCATTGAAACCGACGTTTTGGATTGGCATGAGTGACCAAAGGTTTGGCTATAGCAGCCCGGCCGTGTATATTGACCCTGTGGAGCTCCCGACGGACAGTTCTGGTGGAAACAGGAGAGTTGAGGTGCACATTTAATTCTGCCGTGATTTGGGCAGCCGTGGTTTTATGTTTTTTGGATACAATCCGGATTAGCACCCGAACATCCCTTTCAGACAGCTTCCTCTTGCGTCCACAGTTAATCCTGTTGGATGTGGTTCGTCCTTCTTGGTGGTATGCTGACATTACCCTGGATACCGTGGCTCTTGATACATCACAAAGACTTGCTGTCTTGGTCACAGATGCGCCAGCGAGACGTGCACCAACAATTTGTCCTCTTTTGAACTCTGGTATGTCACCCATAATGTTGTGTCCATTTCAATATTTTGAGCAAAACTGTGCTCTTACCCTGCTAATTGAACCTTCACCCTCTGCTCTTACTGGTGCAATGTGCAATCAATTAAGACTGGCTACCAGGCTGGTCCAATTTAGCCATGAAACCTCCCACACTAAAATGACAGGTGTTTCTGCCGACCCGTTTAAAACCCACCCAAGATAAAGATAAAGCTATATAAATGTATGACCATTCATGCACTAGGATAAACATATTCCTGTTGGAAATATGAAAGGATCTTGCTGTTTCTTTGAGTGGTTTTACCCGTGTTTCATAAAATGTGGGCTTTTGATTTTGGTGTGAAAGTGTTCTAAGACCTGTCTATAAAATGCATATGTTTAAACTGTTTTCCTGTTTGACTGTTTAAGTTTGTCTTGTAAATAAATTGTGTGTTTGCTCATATCTGTGGAGTTTTGGTTTTCAGTTCCTGAGAATCTACTAAACAAGGCAAGTCATAGAACTAGCATGTCCAAAGTTGAACCTTAAGATCACACATTCCTCATAGTCAAGGTTGAAGTTTAAAGGTTAAAAGTCGGAATTACGGTTTCTGGCAGACAACCAGCAGATCAACTACTTATGGTCCTTTTTGTGTGATTTAGTGTCTTTTGTGGCCTTCAATCATCACTGCACATATATTTTACACCTCTCATGTATCCTTTTCATCATAGTGTGTTGCTGAAGTTCAGAAAGTCATCCTCACAGACAGCAGTCTGTGATCACCGTCCAACTGATGCCTTGCACTCAAAAGCTCCCACACAAATGGTTGATCATTTTTCCCTTATTTGTTTCATGTGTGAAAACTGAGAAACCAGCTCTTAAAGGCGATTCATAGTTCCCATCATTTTAAACTCACATGTGCTAACAAGGTTGATCTGTGACCGCCTAGACTGTAAAATGTGACAAACAGGAATCCTGAATATTTCAGTCACAAGACCTGCTGAGGGAGATTGTACTATGTGAAAGATGCCATCCTCTGAAGTTAATCTTTCTTTATCAGAATCCCTGATAACAGTACCTCTGTAAGTGTGTTATTTTTTCTAGGACATTTTTTAGTTTATTGGCAATATCTTTTGTAGGATGTTTTTATTTATTTATTTTTATTTACAAAAATCAAGGGTGGATGAGGAATCTACAGCTTTATAATGGAATGTACAGTCTCCTACTGTGAATCTGTGTATATTTGTTTAGTTTGTGACATCCTTTGGACTCCATGGTTTTATGTATCAAACTGATCTAACTCACTTTTTATCCCTCTTTTAGTGACACTTGTAAATGCAGAGATAAAAACTCTGTGTTATCTGATCTTGTCAGTGATGCTTCTGCGCCATTCTGATTTTTCTGATCTACCATAAATCTTCTTGTCATTCTCTTGTTTTGAAAATCTTTGAGACAAATTTGAAGTCAAAGTCATAAGAAGGCTGCCTATTTTTAGGTCCTAGGCAGTACTTCCCCCATTTTTAAATCTGATATCTTTTAAGTTTGTTTTGTCTGCATGTGTTATGTGTATGTTTTCTTTCTTGTCGTCATCTTTTCCTTCCACTTGAGTCTTTTGTTGGTTTTAGCTGCTTGGAAATATTGATGTTGACTAAGCTGGTTTTATTCTATTAACTATGCAGCAGTGCAGCCATGAGGAACTGGGAACCAATGAAAACTAAATTATTCCAAACAGCTTGTGCACTTCCAAAAAAGGACTAAAACTCTAGGTTATTATCACAAAGCAAGCTGTTGCTACTTAAGGAGCCAAAGCTTGCTAACTACATATGAAATAGCAGACAAATACAGCAGATTAATTTATGCTTACAATGTCTATGGCAGTAATCCAAGCTAATTATAGCCCAACATCTAAATTAAAATCGCAAGTTTTATTTTTTTGAATCATTATTTAAGACAGTATACTGTGTGTAGATGCTGATTGACAGTAATCAGCTACATCTTTACAGTTGTTTTGTGTTGCTTTAGAAGAAATGGTGGATTTCCTCTTGATGATATGTGTCTTAATTGTTTTCTGTATTAATCCTCACTTTTCTCTTTATGAGCCTGATGTTTTGTGCAATGTTTTGTACAATGGGCAGCACGCTACAAAACGTGCACTGCTGATAATGTTAACATTAATGTTAGAAACTAGTTAGAGGTATGTATGGGATAATTTTCCTATGTGAGCACCCAGTTGTGTCTAAGTTTCAACTGTGTTGCTTTTAATTTGAAATAAACCTGAAAAATTAGGAGGTAGTTTTGAATTCCTATTATTCTACCCAATTTGCGGTCCACTGGCAGTGAATTAAAACCCCACCATGATGCTACCACCAACGTGCTTCACATTTGGTCATGTGTTCTTAGCTTTGAAAGCCTTAACTTGACTCTTCCTAGCATACTTCTTGTCATTGTGGCCAAAAAGTTAATTCTCATCTGAGCGTAAAACCTTTCTCCAGAAGACATTTGTCTTCTCTATGTGGATAGCTGCAGATATTAGTTGAGCTCGAAGGCACCAATTTGGATCAGGGCCTTCTTTCTTGGTCTGCACCATGTAAAGGTTGTCAAAGTTAATGTTAAGGTCTATGGAGAACCACACTTGGACTTGGTCACAGGGAAGAAAAGGTTATGATCAGAGCAGAATCCTACTGTAGACAAGAAGCTGTAGATAAAGAGTTTAAGTAGATCTGATGTTAGGAACTGTTTATGGCCATTGTTTCATGTCACATTGTTTTCTGACAGCTATAACAATACACTTGGAATACATTTTCCCTTATCGTCACAAAATCTTTTTAGGCTGAAGAAAACACAAATGTTATTTTTATATAATAAAAGGAAACAGTCCCATCTGGTAGATTATTCAGGTTTCCCTTGTTTAGACTGTGATTTGGTCCTTTGTCATTATAGTTTGACGTGCAGGACTGTTGTATAAAAGCAGTCTGGAAGACCCAGGGCTAGGTGGTCTACATCCATTTGTTCTATTCATCTAAAGCAGTAGTTTGTTAAGCTTGTAAAAACAGAGAAAAAATATCATTAGCCACAAACTGACAAATTGTGAAAATATCTGTAGAAGAGACATAGAAGATGGAAAAAGTCCATCTTTTGTAAAACAATGGTCAGGGTTAAAAAAAATCTGATCATGTAAAAATTTAACTGAATTAGTACTCGTTAGGTATTACAACCATTTAAATACAAGTTGAAGTGCCTTTTTTGATAATATTTGGGGGAAAACTTTGTTAAAGTTTTGGTAAATCTGTGTTTCTGCAGCATACCGAAAACATGGAAAAGGTGACTTTGTCAAAAGTCAGGCTATTGTGACTGTGGGTGGAGAAACAGGATATTGTTGCACGGTCCCATTGTCCTTTGGTGAGACTGTCAAAAAATATTTTGAACTCGTAAACTGTAAAGCTGAACTGATGTTGCATTTCTTGATGAAGTATAATTGCTTCTATGGGAGCTGGTCCTTTGTGTGTCCGTCCGGGAATTACGCTATTTATTGTCTGTGTTCAAAATTTCCACCTCAGTACGGAGAAAGGTCATGCCGTGACTGCCTTACATCCGTGCTGTGATGAGGTGACCTTTATTCTTTTTTATCTCCCCCTACAGATAATTGTTGATTTAGCTTTTTCAATAAACATCAAATCAAAAATCCCTTTTGGGAAAATAAAATGATTTCTTTTTGTTGACATATTGACTCTACCATCATTGGCGCAGGCTAATTTGACCCTAACATTACTTAGTTATATCTAACAGCATGATGAAAAGAAGCCTTTAGATCCAATGAGAGTGGAAAAAACAAAATGCAGCCTTGTTCATTCCATAAGAAGAGGAAGAGGGTCTTTTGTTGGAGATCTGGGATCATTAAGGATGATGGCTGTGCAGTAAAAAGAGGTTTCTGTGCGCTTCAATGTGGCCTTTGTTAGTGCCAAACGGAGGAGGGGGAATTATTCTGATTCTTTATCTTGCCTCTGTGGGCATAAAGTGGTCATTTAGATTTTATAAACAAGGAAGGGGAGAAGGTATTTGCACATTTTCTGCCTATGCAGGCTATGGTATGGGTGTGTAGGTGGAGGACGTGAGAGGGTGTAAGAGAGAGAGGTGTCACAAGCCTCTCCTGTTCTCAGTGAGCTGGTAGTTTCACTCAGAGCAGTGGGCTCCATTACACGAGGAGTCTCTAGTGGAAACATTAAAGTGCCTCTGAGAAAAACATCTTTCGGACAGTCAGCATTTACTGTCCATGACTCTAACCTGTGGAACTCAAACTGGATTAAGAATGTGGACACTTCAGATATGAACTTATATGTGTTTTAAGAAGAAGTCAGTCATGTGATCATACCTAATTTATTATGAAATGTTTATAAACTTTTTTCTTAGGTGTGTCTTAATTGTGTGATCTTATTGTTGTTGGCCTTTCTAGGGACGAGCATTGCAAATAAGCCACAGCTACAAGTGCTATAGTATATGTCATGTATAATGTGTATACTTGTGCCTATCAAATAAAATAAAAAATAAGATAAACCAGCTAGATAGAGCCTTTCTGTGACGTCTGCAATAAAAGCTTTACACTCACAGTACATCCATAATACAGAATGGTCTTGTTTCTTTTCCCTAAACACAGAAATGAAACAGTTATTTTGATTAATGTATGTTACTATATTAGTACTCTTTGTGTGGTATCACAAATGAAACATGTAAGAACAATATAAAGGTATGCAAAGCATTATTTGCAGTCGTGTCACAAATGGAAAGTTATTTAGAGTTGATACATTCACAAAGTAGTCTATTTTTATGAATTGATTTCAGAAACTAATTGAGCTAACATTGGTGTATCTATTTTCCTGATATTGTGTTATATTGAGTTTATTGTTTTGTGAAATATAGTATTTTTATAGTTTACCACATGCCAAGAGAGGTATTATCTTTATAGGTTTCCAGTTTTGATAATTTCCTGATTTGTATCATAATTACCTCGGTGCATTTAGCGCTGCGCTCACAAAAACAAACATGTTTCTTATTGATTTAATTCAATAATACGATGATCCCTATTTTAAGTTTCAAATGATGATTCAGTATTTTAAGGGAATGTTGGCAACCCGAAGTAAGCTGCTGTGAGTAAGTAGATAGAGTGCTACAAAAACTGATGAAAAATAATTGTTGAAAACAATTTAATGTAGTTGTTATAAAGTCAGATAATTTTGAGTCCCTACGGAGGTAAAACGAAGGCATTAAAATATGCGGCGCCTATTATCTGGAACTGTTTACATAAAGACCTAAAAATCATTCAATTTCCAAGAGCTCCCCAGTAACTGAAACATCTTATTGTAAATGTTTTGCCTAATTTGATTTTAATTAAAAATTGTATTGTTTGTATACTCTGATTGTTGTAACTTGTCGTCTTATTTGCTATGTTGCTTGTGTGACCCAGGACACTTTTGAAATTGAGATTTTTAATCTCAATGAGCTTTTTCCTGGTTATAGAAAGACTAAATAATTATGTTCCAGCTCTAAGCAGCACAATCCGACTGTCAGTCATCTCAGATTTAGGTGTGCATGCCTATTTCTTTAAGGAACCCATTACTGGATATAATTGGCACAATTGTACATTTTGTTGGACTCCAACCAGCAATGAGCCTTAGACTCATTTCTGTCTGGGTGACTGTCTCCAGCAATCTCAGCTGCATTAGGGTCTTGACTCCCCTGACCTTCAAGATGCTGTGATTGATTTCTTTGATCATGCCATGTCTACACTGACCCCCGGCACTGTTTGGGTGTGTGTGTGTCGCGTCTCACACAGATCAGCCTCTGATGGTGGGTGGTTTGGTTGGAATGCAGACATCTAAAGAGGAATTGTCCTTGTAAGTCACCACGCTGGCCTCTTTTCTTAGCGCCGCAACAGACCAAAATTTCTACACTATCGCCATTTAAGCCACATCTAAAACATCCCCTCAGCACTTCAAACTAACATGTACAAGCGTGCAGACGGCGGTGTGACAATCAGCCACTCTGATGCGACAGAGCTGGCTGGCATAAACAACTGAGGGACTTTCGTGAACACAAATACAGCCGGTCACACCAACGGTTCACCCCCTCACCGTGTGTCACGAACTGAACATAGAGACGGATCGCTGCTGTGTTTGAGCAGATGTGGTAAACAGGAACATGCAACTGTGATGTGAATATGTAAAATCTCTGCTCTGAACTATTAAAAAAAAACCCTTACGATGTCTGTTTTGTGTCTGACAGGGTGGGAAGAAGCACAGTGGCCCATGTGGGGGAAGAGACTGCAGCGGTGGTTGTAAATGCTTTCCAGAGAAGGGTGCCAGGGTAAGTCTCTTTCTGTATCTACCGTTCCAAATAGCTCTGCAAACACCCCTCTGCTTTTCTTTGTTCTCTTTGCTTACTTCACAGCCGAGTTAACCATCATCAGCTCTTGGTTTTCAGTCTAGAGCACCAAATAAAGCCCTAGTCACGCGTGACTCTTTGTGTTTGCCTTTGAATTTTTAGGGAAGGTTGATTTGAAAATAATAGCTATTTTCTATAAACACAGGAAAGGCATCAACAGAGCCTTGAAAAGTATTTATAGTCCTTGAACTTTTTCTTACTTTGTCACACATACAAACTTCAATTTTATTTTTTTATTTTATGTGACTAACCAACACAAAATTGTACTAATTCGGGAAGCAGAAGGAATATTATTCATGGTTTTCAACGTTTTTTACAAATAAAAATCTGAAAAGTATGGTGTGCCTTTTTGTTCAGCCCCTCTAAGTCAGTCCTTTCTAGAACCACATTTCTCCGAAATAACACCTTCCATTTTTAGGTTATGTCTATTCCAGCTTTTGACATCTCGAGACTGAAGGTTTTGCCCATTCGTCTGTAAAATTGCTCAGGCTAAATCTGATTGGATGGAGAGGATCTGTGAACCTCAGTTTTCAGTTATGCCAGACATTCCTATTTGGATTTAAGTCTGAGCTTTGACTGGGACATTCTAACACAATCAATATAATTGGCCCCAAACCATTCCACTGTAGTTTCGTATGTTAAGGGTGGACATCCTGTTGGACCTCATCCTCAGTCTCAACTCTTGCAGCCTGTAACAGGTTTTTTCTTACAGGATTGACCTGCATTTCAATTCAATTGAATTAAAAATACTTTATTAATCCCAAAGGGAAATTAAATGTTGTTGTAGCTCCATTTAGCTTCATGTGTCTTCCTATCAACTCTCAACTGCTTCCCTGTCTCTGCTGAAAAAAACATGATGTTACCATCACTATGTAACCCCATGGGATGACATGTTCAGGACAATGTGCAGTTGCATGTAGACCAAAAAGCTGTACTTTTTGGTTTCTTCCACACTTTTGCTGTTTTCCTTTCATGACTTTTAGCTAATGTAATAACAGCTTTCTTTTTGTCACTCTTCCATAAAAGCAAGATTTGTGGTGGTCGTGCCTGATGGGTCTTCCAGAGTAGAGAGGGTCAATATGAATGCAAACTACAATTGCCAGATTTTGTTTGTGAAAGAACTGTAAAAGATTTTCCAAAAAGTTTTGTAGCTTTTTCAATATTGACACATCTCATGCTAGTGTCACCTCTGATCATGGCCTTCAGGATGAGTCCTTTTGAAAATAATTAAGCCATCACAGCAATCTACTGTAAGCATGTTAATGTGAAGCTATCAGACTGATTTTGCTGTGTAGTTAAATGGAAAACTCTGTGTTGAAAGTCGATAATGTGAGGCACCTTTTCTTGGTGAAAAGTGTTGAAATTCACAGCTTTAAACCTGATAAATCAAAGATCACAGCAGCAGGACCATCTGGAGTTTGGGAGACTGATTAGGGTGAAAAATGTAAGAGCAAAAAAAGAAAGTAGGTTTCAAATCAGACAGACAGGCATAGACTAAACATCTTGAAATAACAAGCTTAGAGTGAGTAACGGAGGTTCTGCTCAACTAAAGGCTGTGTTTTGATTTAGACACGTGCTTCATCAGATTATTGGACTGAGTTTCACTTTCTTAAAGACTTTTCAACACCAGCCTCTACTTTCACCTTAACGTGAAAGACTTTAATGAGTCTGTAATTGTTTGGAGGAAAAACTTAGCATTTTATATATGTATATATATATATACAGGGGTTAGACAATGAAACTGAAACACCTGCCATTTTAGTGTGGGAGGTTTCATGGCTAAATTGGAGCAGCCTGGTAGCCAGTCTTCATTGATTGCACATTGCACTAGTAAGAGCAGAGTGTGAAGGTTCAATTAGCAGGATAAGAGCACAGTTTTGCTCAAAATATTGAAATGCACACAACATTATGGGTGACATACCAGAGTTCAAAAGAGAACAAATTGTTGGTGCACGTCTTGCTGGCGCATCTGTGACCAAGACAGCAAGTCTTTGTGATGTATCAAGAGCCACGGTATCCAAGGTAATGTCAGCATACCACCAAGAAGGACGAACCACATCCAACAGGATTAACTGTGGGACGCAAGAGGAAGCTGTCTGAAAGGGATGTTTGGGTGCTAACCCGGATTGTATCCAAAAAAAAGTAAAACATGGCTGCCCAAATCACGGCCCAAATCAAATGCATCTCAACTCTCCTGTTTCCACCAGAACTGTCCGTCGGGGGCTCCATAGGGTCAATATACACGGCCGGGCTGCTATAGCCAAACCTTTGGGTCACTCATGCCAATGCCAAACGTCGGTTTCAATGGTGCAAGGAGCGCAAATCTTGGGCTGTGGACAATGTGAAAACATGTATTGTTCTCTGATGAGTCCACCTTTACTGTTTTCCCCACATCCGGGAGAGTTACGTTGTGGAGAAGTCCCAAAGAAGCGTACCAAACCCAGACTGTCCATTGCCAGAGTGAAGCATGGGGGTGGATCAGTGATGGTTTGGGCTGCCATATCATGGCATTCCCTTGGCCCAATACTTGTGCTAGATGGGCGCGTCACTGCCAAGGACTACCGAACCATTTTAGGACCATGTGCATCCAGTGGTTCAAAACATTGTATCCTGAAAGGCGGGTGCCGTGTATCAGGATGACAATGCACCAATAAACACAGCAAGACTGGTGAAAAGATTGGTTTGATGAACATGAAAGTGAAGTTGAAACATCTCCAAAGTGGCTGAATATTATTGAGCCACTTTGGGGTGTTTTGGAGGAGCGAGTCAGGAAAACGTTTTTCCTCCACCAGTATCACGTAGTGACCTGGCCACTATCCCGCAAGAAGAATGGCTTAAATCCCTCTTCCCACTGTGCAGGACTTGTATAATGTCATTCCCAAGACGAATAGATGCTGTATTGGCCGCAAAGGAGGCCCTACACCATACTAATAAATTATTGTGGTCTAAAACCAGGTGTTCAGTTTCATTGTCCAACCCCTGTTAAAAATATAATATATATATATATATATATATATATTATATATATATATTATATATATATACAATAAAAGACTCATTAAAGGGGATTTAAAGTAATGCTGTTAACGAAGTTTCCATTTTTTTAATCTCAGAAACAGCTTTATTCACACACACAAGGCATTTGACTGCAGTTACACTTTACTCTCAGTGAAGTCCTTTTAAAGATAAATATATGAAAAGGGAAATTAAAATAAGTTTCTTTGCAAATACGCATATATACAGTGTTTTTACAGAATAGAAAGACAAGGTTGAATTGCTGCAATATGCATGGCACTGATCTAGGCAGAAATAGCCTGGGGAAAGAAACTGTCTCTGTGTCGGCTGCTCTGTGCAAATAGCGCTCAGTAGCACAGTAGCAACAGTTTGTGTCCAGGATGTGTGGGGTTTGCAGAGATGTTAGCTGCACTTTTTCGTACCCGAGACCTGTACGAGTCCTGGATGGGGGAAAGGTCAGCCCTGATGATCCTCTATGCAGACCTGATTGTTTGTTGCAGTTTAGACCTGTACTGTTTTGTGAATGGGTCAAACCATGAGAGCAGGGTGGTTGGTGCATGGAGAGCTTTTGTGTCAGCGTGTAAGGATTATGATTATTGATTAATTAATATTTATCAAAAATTATAATTAAAAATAAGAATTCAGGAAAATAATTTCTTAACCAAAAATCATTACTTACTAATAGAAATCAGAGATGTCCTCTGGTGTTGTGATTATGGGGTCAAAGCTATTAATAATTACAATTAGTTGTTTATCATTAATAATTGATCATTATTAACCCAAAACCACTAAATGTCACTGTTTATTTAACCGTTTCACCGAAGGTGGGGGAACTTCGACCTTATTTTGACAGATAAATCACTCTTGCACGAAATAAACACAAACACTTTTCTTAAATATATAGTATGTAAAGATTTATTGAAGCCATTTAATTCTGATATACCATTATTCTGGTCCAAAAAGCTTCACCTAACTAACAAGCACTGTTCTACACAGGGGACAAAAATGACTACCTAACAATAATAATAAAAGAAAATATATGCGCATTGAGTGGCTATGAAGATCAAACCAGCAGTTTTATGGACAACATGTGCAATTTGGGTTAAATGGAAAGAGAAGTCCTCCTGGTGTGCTGATGTCTCGATTGCAGCGATCAGCTGGTAGACAGTGGGCTGCGCCCTTTAGCCTCTAGCAGCTGATTGCCCCAAATCTCGAAAAAAGGGTTATAAAACTCTGAGGTGGGAACTCAGTGGAAAAACTCCAGTAATAAAACTGGAACAAAGGAGTGGTCAGGTGAGGCCCAGACCGCA
Organism: Crenichthys baileyi; assembly: GCA_036173005.1. Lineage (NCBI taxonomy): Eukaryota > Metazoa > Chordata > Actinopteri > Cyprinodontiformes > Goodeidae > Crenichthys > Crenichthys baileyi. The sequence continues at coordinate 1,193,857 of JAHHUM010002600.1, forward strand.
GTTGCTTTGAATGGAAAAACTTTAAAAGTCCGTGTTGACCTGCGCAGCCTAGTCGGTCTGTCCAACCAAAATAGATGACCCCAACAAAAACTCACAAATTTAAGGAGGGTGGCTGAGGACAGAGGCTGAGATCTGCAAACCGAAGGTAATCCATCTTGAATGTTATCTCAGCTGCATACTGGAATAATTGGATAAAGCAGCTATTTGCTGGTTGGGAGATATTGTAAATTTTTTATGATAGTCTTCAGTGTAAAGATGCATCAACATGAGTGGTGGTTTAGCTTTTTATTCATTAACACTTGCTGAGAGTAAACATGTTCTGTTTTTTGCTTGCTGCTGCCTTAGGCAGAAGCTCATATTTGAATTGAGACATGATTATGTTTGCAAACTGATGCAAATGAGTGATTCTGAACATAAGTGTATCTGTGCTTTCATATCATTAGTGCTATTTGTTTTGTGAATGTGATTGGGTTATATATATACAGGGGTTGGACAATGAAACTGAAACACCTGGTTTTAGACCACAATAATTTATTAGTATGATGTAGGGCCTCCTTTTGTGGCCAATACAGCGTCAATTCGTCTTGGGAATGACATATACAAGTCCTGCACAGTGGTCAGAGGGATTTTAAGCCATTCTTCTTGCAGAATAGCGGCCAGGTCACTACGTGATACTGGTGGAGGAAAACGTTTCCTGACTCGCTCCTCCAAAACACCCCAAAGTGGCTCAATCTGGTGACTGTGCAGGCCATGGGAGATGTTCAACTTCACTTTCATGTTCATCAAACCAATCTTTCACCAGTCTTCCTGTGTGTATTGGTGCATTGTCATCCTGATACACGGCACCGCCTTCAGGATACAATGTTTGAACCATTGGATGCACATGGTCCTCAAGAATGGTTCGGTAGTCCTTGGCAGTGACGCGCCCATCTAGCACAAGTATTGGGCCAAAGGAATGCCATGATATGGCAGCCCAAACCATCACTGATCCACCCCCATGCTTCACTCTGGGCATGCAACAGTCTGGGTGGTACGCTTCTTTGGGGCTTCTCCACGCCGTAACTCTCCCGGATGTGGGGAAAACAGTTAAGGTGGACTCATCAGAGAACAATACATGTTTCACATTGTCCACAGCCCAAGATTTGCGCTCCTTGCACCATTGAAACCGACGTTTTGGATTGGCATGAGTGACCAAAGGTTTGGCTATAGCAGCTCGGCCGTGTATATTGACCCTGTGGAGCTCCCGATGGACAGTTCTGGTGGAAACAGGAGAGTTGAGGTGCACATTTAATTCTGCCATGATTTGGGCAGCTGTGGTTTTATGTTTTTTGGATACAATCCGGATTAGCACCCGAACATCCCTTTCAGACAGCTTCCTTTTGCGTCCATAGTTAATCCTGTTGGATGTGGTTCGTCCTTCTTGGTGGTTTGCTGACATTACCCTGGATACCGTGGCTCTTGATACATCACAAAGACTTGCTGTCTTAGTCACAGATGCGCCAGCAAGACGTGCACCAACAATTTGTCCTCTTTTGAACTGTGGTATGTCACCCATAATGTTGTGTGCATTTCAATATTTTGAGCAAAACTGTGCTCTTACCCTCCTAATTGAACCTTCACACTCTGCTCTTACTGGTGCAATGTGCAATCAATGAAGACTGGCTACCAGGCTGGTCCAATTTAGCCATGAAACCTCCCACTCTAAAATGACAGGTGTTTCAGTTTCATTGTCTAACCCCTGTATATCTGTTTATATAGCACCAATTAGGAACAAATGTCATTTCAAGACATTTAACACTAAAAATAGATCCAATTTATATGCAGAATCCAATAATATATTCAGATTCAAAGTCGGTTACATTGCTATAAAACACTCCAAGTTCATTTTACTGTGCCACTTGGTTGGATGTTTTTAGTATGGAAACCCAGCTGATTGCATTGAGTCACTGACTTTGTATCAATGCCTCATGCTGAGCATGTTGTAACTTTACTATTACTCACTACTAACTCTACTACGTCTACTACGTCTATTTGGTTTAACAATAGAAGCTGAAGTTAAATATGTAAGTGATTCATAATAAGCCACAGGTTTGTTAAGAATTGTTAATTATCGATTTCATTTTCTACAAAGTGAGTACACTTAAGTCATGTCGTCACTGAAAACTTGTATTTCTCAGGATCCTTCACAGTAAAAACGAGAGAGAAGAAATTTAAGTTTTGCGTAATGACAGAAGGAGGGAAAAAAATGCTGTGTCGTTTGGCATTCGGTTTTGTACATAAAGACTCCCCGTTTCCATAACTGATGTCCTGTCCATTTTCTGGCTAAATAGATTTGCTACATCAGAGTATGGATATGGCGACAGTGGAAAGGAAAACTTCCTTTTAACAGGTGGAAACCTCCAGCAGAACCCAACTCAGTGTGAGCAGACATCTGCGCAACCAACTGGGAATTTGAACTGATAGGGAGCGTAGAGCTATCTTTGCGAATCAGGGATGGTTTTTTTTTAAACACACATCCGTCTAACAGCTGGTGAGATTTATTTGATAAATAAATCACAACAGTATAATACAGCACACAAACATTGTGGGAACTGTAGGGGTTGTTGCAGACTTCTCACATAAAGACTTCACACAGCAAAGTTGTAACAGAAAGGAGACAGCCACACGAGTCATGCTAAACACAACTATGCCATAACTTTAGGTGAAGTAAAGGGTTCTTAAACCTAAACATGTATAAAGCTATTGTTTTCTGTCCTGTTTCCCAAAAAAATAATAATTTGAAGTGTTGTTTTACCCATCTTTAATTTAAGTTCAACATTTCAACACTTTAAATGGAAACTGGAATTGAACTGATGGCTTAATTTTACCCATTCTAAGTCCAAAAAAAGCAAATGAAAAGCTTTCCTGATGACAAACTTGTCCCATTTCCTTTGTTTCTTTTACCTTGTGAACAATGCACACGTGAACTATAAATGTCTCAGTTCAGACGTAAGATGCTGTCAACTGAAGTCAGAAATCAACACTTATAAAACATGCCCAGAAACCGATTAGAACAGCTCCTGTGGGAGGTTCTCTATAAAAAGACAGGAGTGAGGACAAGAATGTCTTCCAACTGTACTTTGTCATGCACTGAGAATTTATTGGAAGGGCTTAACAGTAAGTCTGACCTTTGAAGTGCGCCCTGGCCGTGTATACAGGAAGCCCAAGTTCAGAGAGACAGACAGACCGAGTGAGGATGTTTTACATTCCACATTTGAAAGACGCAAAAGTCTTATAATAAAGTCTATAATGAGGTCATCAGTCCACCTATCTCTTCCTTCCTTCATTTTCCAGACCGTTACCCGGCATCGGCCAGTAACAAAGGAAAATATTTTTTTAGTCATTCTGTAACAATGAGCCAAAGTGACTTTTCATTGTTTGCAAGAGTCTGTGATTTAAGTATAAAAACAGAAATTAGGTCCGGCATCCTCCTCTACTCAAGATTAGCTCCAAATTTTCTCATTTATCTTCGGTTTTATGCTACTTGTTCCCTCTTCACTAGTTTTTTTTTTTTGCCACAAATTATCTTATTGTTCAGAAATTGGCAAGCAAGATAGGTTCTTGTAAATTTATCTGTTCCTCTCTGTTGTTTCTCAACTGTGTCTCGTTGAAAATAGTTCCATCGGGGGAGAGTTATGGAGGAGCGCTCGTCACTGGAAGTTTAAAACTGATCCACTGCAGATGTCTGGATTGGCTGAGATTTTCTACAGCTGTTGTGATAAAGTGGTGCTTGTTAATGGGTCCGCATGGTGGTTTTGGTGGTTTGAGCCCTAGATAGAAACATTCAGATCACTTAAATGTAATATCAAATTGGCTGTTTTACCAAATACCCTAATTAGCTTATTGTTTTAACATTATGGGGCATTTGTGATAGTAATACAGTCTAATAGATGAGGTCTGCAAACTGCAAAAAATGACATTATAGCTAGGATTGTTATTTTTCCTCTTGGTTTTATGAGAACGTCAATGAATATCAACACATTTGAACATGTGATTGAATTCAATTAATGTTTGCTGTTTAGCATATTTGATCACGGTTAAGCTTAATTAAGGAGCAGTATTTGAGTCTGGGGTGCTCTGTCTGTGCTCAAAGACAAATTATGTATTTTTACTATAAAGACAGTGAGCAGTTCTTTTTAGCGTCATGGCTTAACATTATGGTTTTCACAATAAATGCCACAAAACATTGTGGGAAAATTTGAAGTCAGCATTGCCAACCCCTATATTATGTGGAAAATAGGGATGTCCCTATCCGACCAAAGTATAGATTTTGTGTCGTGACCCAAAATATTTGGATGATTGTGTCGGAGTCCCTTGTAGCGCTCAACTCCCCTTACCTGTTGTTGCTCAACTCTATTGGTTTTACACAAACTGCCCTGTAAAAGCCATCAAGGCCAAATTGGTCCATGGTCTAAATGTGGAGCATTTGGACAACAAATGGATGCTCTTTAAGGTTTTGTGGTGAACCACGGCAACACTGGCGCGATGCAAGGAGAGCACCTGAAGAAATGACACTCAGGTGTTACTGATGGACTGGAACAGAAAAAACTGTACGTTTTTTATTTAACTGCTAAATGCTCTTGGTGAAGTTAGTCAGGCTGTCTGCTACATTTTCCTTTGGATAACTGTTTATGGAAATGTTTAGACGCATGTTTGACTGATTAGGTCTGTGTCTACGGGTGTTAATGTGCAGACTTTGTGCAGCCAACCAAAAAAAAGTACTTTATTCTTGTTTAATCACATTTAACTGGGGAGATAATGTTAAAGTAGATAAACTCACTAGTAATACATACAGCCATTTCATTTTAAGTTATATTGAAAAGTTACAGGCTCTGTTATTACATTTCAAGGAAAGGATGTAATAAAAATATATTTTTTCCTTCGAATGATTGAACTGAAGCCATTTTTTTTCTTATTTTTTTATTTGGGGGACCTTATATATTTAATTCATGTTGTTATACTTTTGGCTGTAAATCTTTCTTTACACTTTCTTTGTTTATATTTTACTGATTATTAAATATGAATAAAAACTTCTTGTGAAAAATAGCAGAAAAACTAAGAAAAAAACCTAAAAAATAAATATGTTGTGAGGAAAATTGATTACTGATTACTGATGAATTGAAAAAATATTGGATGAATTAATTTAGAAAACTTTTAGTGGCTGACTAAATCCTACATGATTTGAATGAAAATGGGGACAGAACATTTTGGCTGGGATCCTCTCTAGTGGACATATAAGACACATTAACAGTGTTCTTAAATATCCACAATTTTTGTGAAGATACATTAAAAGTCTAAACAGACGAAGAAAACGGAAACAGCAGGAGCGAGACTAGAAGAAGGAGGCTAATTCTTTGTTGGGGAACAGATATGTTCAGTTTTCTGGTTTAGATTTGAAAACAGAGACTTTGGCTGCTTGACTCCTTTCTCTCTGCCAGCCTGCAGGAAAACATCAGTTTCCCCAGTGTTCTCCCCCAAAGCCGTCATTGTTTTCCTGCATCATTAGTGGGCTGAATTCATGAGATCTACAGTAAAAAGAGGAGAATGCATACTAAGATGGAGACCATGATTCAAGCATCTGAAGCAGTTTAGAGGTCTGTTTTATAGCTGAGAAACATGAGTTTAACAGAGCTGGCGTCCTTACAAACAAAGTAAAGTAAAAGATTCACAACCGTGCAAGGTAGGTGGCTTTATGAAATGGAGCCTTTGAGGTTTCTGAGCTGGTTTCTGAAACTGAAAATCACAAGAAAACGAACACAGAAGCAACATAAATCCTCAGTAATAACTTATATTGCAGATGATTTGCTAGTGTAGCTTCTCAGTAATTTCAGATAATTCCCTGTGAGCTTCAACCCTTTGTGTCAGAACATTGTTACCAGTGCCGTTTTTTTTTTTTTTGCTTGAAACAAGAAGCATCAGTTACATCCGGTGGATGAGCTCAGTGACTATTTTCTTTCCATCCAGTGGACACGAAGAGAAAAACAAACTCTGAAAAAGAAACTGAGGAAAAAACATGGCACCCAATTACAGACACTGTCCAGATAGGGGGGATGCAGTCTCTTTTCCACCATGGGAAATGCTTCCTTGGGTGATGCAGAACAGGGAAAGACAGGAAGTCAAGCACAATGACAGTCTACTGATCTATTTTTCATATAGTCGCCCTTGTGGGAACAAGATTGTATGCAAGTTTGGCCTTTGCTATAAATGGTAAATTGCCTTGTTCCATAAAAACAAGTCCATGTAATCTGAAATCGGGCACCAAAGGGTGAGAAGATTAGACACTGAGAGGAATGTTGTTCATTTATAAAACCAAACAAGCGTTCTGACTCTGTTCAGAAGCTCTTTTGTATTTTCTCGTTTTGACCTTGGTTAGACCATCATTTGAAGCCCTCAGTTGTTAAAGCAAAGATGTGTTTTCCTTAGAGAAGCTATACTCGAAACAGTAAAGAGACATTTACCCCCAGATTCCACATCCTCTGTTACTGTTCCGTTCCGCTCACGTCCGACCGACGGAGCAACATTAATTAATGAAAACGGGTCCAGATTCTCCTTTACTACCCCCAACATCACCGTAAACGGACCCGCTCGCCGTCGTACTCCGTAAATTACCGAACAACTTCAATTTTCTGCTCCAGCTCTGGCCGGGTCAAGTTTTATAATTTCAATCATAGCAAACAGGACAAAGAACATCGACAACACCCGGTTGGTCAAAGTTAAATAGAGTAAATAGAGATCGTTAACCACATACTGAATAAAAAATAAGGTTAACTGTTTGATTTAAATATTGGATGTGAACCACTCTTTTTGCACCAAACGAGGAAGCGGATTTGCCTTTTAAACATTCAATTTGATATGTAGTAATCTTCTCCAAATAGATTTGCATCCTGCTTATAATTACAATGCTAAATAAACAACAGCTAAACTTAACTGCATTAGCTTTTTTATGGTCTATATTTTGATGGTACCCGGAAAAACACAATGTCTAATAACATATATACAGACCAATATATTTATAGTATGTTTTATTCTGAAAGACTTAAATATCGTAACTTGGACTGCTCGCACATGCTCTCTTCGGGCTCCAAAGAACTTGGAGCGGAGCTCGACGGAGTTACCGTGGGGGTAGTAGGCGTTGCTTTTTCACGTACTTGCGGAGGCGGTCTGGAACAGATAATTGCAATTCAATAATTGTGCAGCTTTAATTGGAGATCGCATCCATTCCTAGAGAAGTTACTTCTGTTCTGCACCTTGGCCAAATATGCCAGGGAAGACCAACCTAATGGTTCATGCATGTGAGACTGTGGGAGGTCAGCAAAGCAACAACCTGCTGCAATCACTAAAACATTGGAAGGGAGGATTTTCTTTCCTTGAGACTGCTGGAAACAGGAATTCAGTAGGGATCTCGGGTTGGCAGAGTTCTGTGTGAAAATAAAGCTGTGGATTTGGAGGGAATGTGAGGGAAGATGCTTGAACTGACAGAAAGCAGCTGTTGATCTTGAGATGGACAGGTCTGTAAAATGTTAAACCAGCGCTACTCTTAATTTCACGAACAGAAAAAACACATTTTATGCACAATAATGATTAAATTACATGACATATTGCAATTATCCTTATTTGTCCTCATTACACCCACAGTGTATGAGACAAAGGTCAGTTGTGACATGCAGCATTAAAACAACAGTTTTTATAAATATTGTTCAGACTATTTCAAAGTCTCTACAAATAACACAACTCAACAGATTAACAGGTTGGGTAAGAAATGTGGAATTTGAATAGAAATGACAAAATGTGATTTGTTTTCATCCAGAATTTTGCAATTTACACGATGCTATTTTATTCAAACAGAGCAACTTTAGAATTGTACAGCTCTAAACTACATTAACATGGCAGTAGGAAGAGCTGTAACATAATTCTTTTTCCATTTATATATATTTTTCTTTTTTTTTTTGCATTTAAAACAGGAAACACCCACTAATGTATCTTGCAGATCTCTCCTTGTTTCGAGGTGTTCAGTGGGAGCGAGAAGAACATTTCTCCTTTTTTTTTCTAAGGAAACGGGGCCATCCATTTAAATTCAAGTTTTCAATCCACAACATTAACTGTGTGTTGGTAACAGTGCACTCTAATACTTTACAGAAAAGCATATTTTAAACAATTTAAACATGTGCATAGCAACAAACCTCATTTTAAGAACAACAAACAAAATGACCAGCAAACGGCACCATGTGCTTCTCATATTTGATGAAACAAGCATCACCAAAACCATATCATCCCACTCCAAACCTACTTTAGGCCCGCTCAGAAATCAATGGTTCTCCTGCATGTTTCTCTTGTTGCTGTCTGGTTTGACCAGCTATAGTCCATCTTTAGGGACCTTTAAAAGTGCCCAACCCTCATATTTTAAGAAGATGGAAGTTGTTTAGGAACAAGATGACTTTTGTTTGCATGGACAAAGGAAAACCTTTTTTTCACTGCTGATTTAAAGGAACGCTCACAGCACGATAATTTCTGTGCTGAAAAAAGGCGGATATATGTAGAGAGATAGTAAATAAAAGCTTCCAATTGATTAATTTAGCCATGTTCCAATATCCTAATTACACTTTAGAAAATTTGTGGTTTAGTTGATGAACTTATTATGTAAAGCACGTTGGTCAACTGTGGTTGTTTTTTAGAGGTGCTATATAAATAAATTTAACTTGACTTATTTAGATGCATCTGTAAATGAAGATACCATTATAGTTATCCACTGCAGGTAAGATATTTGTTTTTTTAACTTTTTAACAGAACCTCTCTTGAAAAGTGCTGAACTGTCCCTTAAATGTCTTTACTTACAGCTGCATAGCCTTTTGGTAGCAGCCTAGTATTATGCATAAAGCAGATAAAAACAAGGGATCCCGGCCTTGGCGTTTTAAATGAGCCTGCTAGAAACATGAAGGAGCTGATAAATCTGCTTGCAACAGTTATTCTGTGCGCAAAGTTCAGAAATCCTGTTTGTGTCTTTCTCAGTCTAAACAAAACAATGGAAAGCAGTAAATCTAAAGCTGTTGTTTTCCACTGCATCTGTGTCATTTGAGAGCAGAAAGCATGACAGGCATACAGCAAAATATTTTCCAAAGGAAGGAAGGCGAATTGTTTGAACAGATGTATGCGTTTGGGAGGGGGGGACTGAAGCGCACATGAGAAGTGGTGATTTTGTGTTTCTGTATCCTGAAGTCGTTTAATGACCCTGTCGCTGACCTTCTCTCCCTTACAGTAGGGAAAAGGTTTACCTCTCAGAGTGCAACAGCTCAGCGGTTCAGTATTTGTTTAACTGTGTGTGTATCTAGGACACAGACCCTGACCTTCTTACCATCTGTAGTCTGCTTGTGTTATCATCATCTTGGAGCACAGGGTGTAAGTAGTCTATAGGCAAGGACAGGTGAAATGATGATGGGCAGAGTTAGATCATAAATATTTCATTAAATGTTGTGGCTGCAGCTCTGAACTTCAGCATTCTCTTGCCATAATCCCTCAAAAAGAATGACTTATGGTCAATTTATTTTATTCCTCATAAGCTGCATTTCAGTTTTTTGAAGGTTTCTTTACTCTTTTCTGGAGGACACCTCCTGGTACCATCTATCTCCCTCCATGTTTTATTTAAAAACACACGCACACACACACCACATACTTTATCTCAGTTAAATCTGTCTGGTCTGTAAAATGTGAGCTTGGTAAAAACGGTGTTATCACTGTTCATCTCTATTCACATCATCAGAGCATTTCATTTGCAGTCTGACAGAGGTTTAAAGGCACTTTACAAGTCCCATGTTCACCATCAGGCATTATGATGGAAACCCACATCAGGTTGAATGAAAAAATCAGATATCCCCAATGTCCTCTGGTGTTAGCGCCCTCCAGATTCCTCTAAGAAAGGCATGTTTTGAGTGCAGGCATGAGATTTGGGTTTATCTCACATACCATCACGCTATATGTGCTCAGCAAATGTTTGATTGTGGAGAACTATTGCCTCTGTATGTGAGGTGGCTGCTCTGCTGCTAAACCATGCAACCCTCCTGCTGAAAGATCCTTAATTAATATTTAGATTTTAGCTAAACATGTTGCTGAAACTCCAGTCACTTCCTGTATTAGTAGCTAATACATCACCCAGAGTTTAAATTTGAGGTAGTTTCACAGATGTATTGTGTTGCTCTTTGGTGCAGAAACCACAGAGTAATACATTTTACGCAACATGTGCTTCTGATCCATGTCTTTGTCTTTGAATAGAAAGTGTTCCCTCAGAGATTAACTGACTGTTCCTTATTTGTTTGCTCAACACTGCAGCTGTTCCTGCATGTCTTTCTCTCCTCTTTTCGCCAACTTTGCTTGCGCTGACTTTCCATAATACAACTGCATGACGGATGTGAGAGGAGCCTTCAAAAGGGGCAAAAGCAGCAACAGTCGGCAAACAATACAAAATAGGAACATATTTGCATACCTGAATATACCAAAAATATATTGGTTGGAACCAAACTCGAAAATGAAGGCGTAATTAACTGAATTGCATAGCCCTAATGTTTAATATGAGGTGAAAAGTTTTTTCCCTTATTTGTGACCTGACCATGAATATGCTGGAACAATTTCCAAGTAGGAAAAATATTCCCCTTTTTATGGCCGATGGGTCAGCTGGATGGTTTGAAGGGTACAGAAGTAGATCCTTCTTCGTTGTCCATTTCCCACCCAAGAAAAACATGGGTCAGATTTTATTTTAGTTAAGGAAAAAAAAAAATTAAGGTTTACAGTTTTCTTTCAAATTTTCTCTATTTTTTGTCCTTTTTTGGTTGAGTAACAAAACGTGAACGATTTTATGCCATTTCCTGCAAGAATTGTTAATTTTTTTTTTTAAAGCAACAATTAAGTACAAACTGCATTTTAGAATTACAAAATTAAAGCTTATTATTTCATTACCCTTTGCTTGTTTGAAAATAAAAGTAGATTTAAAGAACCATAAAGTTAATTGAACTCTTTTCCCTCTAACGCGTTCATGGAAATAACATTTTTCCAACACCACTCCTCATACAGTGGCTGACATAGAAAGACTATGCACTAAGGAGAATCTTTGAAGACAAAGTGCTTGAAGACGAAGGCTAGACAGAGCTGTGAGCTGAGCCAACCTGCATAAAAAAACATAGCAGTGCTTTTTTTCTGCAAATGTCCATTCCCTGAATAGCAGGATAGATTATTACACCCGACATGCACACCTGCAAGCACCAGACTGCTTTGTGTTTTTGTTTTTCACCAGATCCATTGAAAAGTGTATGAAGTCCTGCTGGATGTACTAGTGGTGCTGGCAGCTAACATCTTTCTAGGTGACAAAAGGGAAGGTCTGCTGCAAAACCGACCTGCTGTTGCTGTGGTGCATATTGGAGATCTTAGGTCTATTACCTCCAAGTGACTGGGGAAAAAAGTTAGGGAAGCTAGGGAGAGTTGGTCAACAATGATTTCTTAATTTCTTAGGAAAGTCCCTCAAGGGAGTCTACTTCATCGATATCCCTCATTCAAGGTAAGGCAGGTTTCATTTTACTGCATATTTTTGACATATATGCAATGAAAACAAACTACTTGGTATTGTTGGTTGTAAAAACTTTGCAGACCACTGAAATATTTGGGAACAATTTTTACAAGCAGCTGAACTTGCAGGATGTCTACCACTATGCTGATGAAAAAGTAGCTAAACCATGAGTTGGGTTTACCAGTGTTGGATATATATATGAATGGTGGGTATACCGGTTGCTCTTTTTTTTCTTCTACACCTTCTACAGAGGTGAGCTTAAAAGATTTACATTGTCATGTTTAGAGGTCCACAGAGAAAACCTCCTGTTTGTCAGCCTTGTAGTTTATGGATCAGGTCTTTCTGTTTATATGTTGCCGATAAGATGATCACCTACTTCCAGTTGTACAGTCGGCAGAGAAAACAGGTTAGACCTATGAGTTTATTACAAAATTAATGTTTTTCAATAAAATTGGTGGACTTGTTACTTTCCAAAGTCATAAGGAGCCTTTTTTAAAGTTTCTAATTGTTGTCAGTTTGTTTGAAGATAACTTTCTCATGCTTCACAATTACTGTTGTGGCCTGCCTAACTCCAAATATATTTAGATATATCCTGAATACTTCACTATTTGGGGAGCAACCAGGATTTTCTTTGGTGGGATTCTACACATAGCCAGCCTTGGGCCTGTGCGATTCGCGCAATGGAAGCTGGAAGCTGCAATAGCATTTTAATATGAGCGATAAATGTCACAAAGGGATTACAGAGGTGACCCGCCTAGGGTGGACCTCATTATCCACTCAGAAATGCAGACACACCATGCAGGCATACAGGTGGTTGATCTCTGAGGAGACGGCAACACCTCATTTCTGACTGTGTTCTCTTTCACACACACAGACACACACACACACACACACACACACACACATACACACACACATACAGATTGCAGCTGTGTCCTGCTAAGGCCTAAATCTGCTTGGAGCTCAGAGTCAAGATGTCTCATTCCTCTGATGTGAGACAATAGCGCAGGTGTCAGGCCCCAGAGACCCCTGGGATACTTGGAAGTCCAGACTGTTCTGTTCTCAGGCCGGGATCTCCCTATCGAGTTTTGATCTTCAACACACACCCTCGCTACAACAGAGACAGACACACACACTTTAGTCAAACTGGTCATTAGCAGTGCTCCATTCAGTCTGAATTCTGTCAGATTTCTGGCTCATGTACATGCACATGCAGAAATTAGAGTTTAAACACATGACTTTTAATGTAAACTCATGTCTTTGTGCTGAATGACTAAAACAAAGATCAGCAGCTTTTCATGAGAAACAAACCTAAAGGCAACAAATGACTGGTGCAGCTCTGCACGTCGTCAATTTTTATCCCCTACTTCCAGCCCTCTGTTGCAGAACAAGAAATATTTCTGAAACATGAGTCAAAAGGACTTGTTGCACTGGGTGAAAGCATCAAGTTTAGATTTTGTTTATCTCCATAGCAAAAAAAATCAACTTTCTCACAAACCTTTTATTAGACACAATTTTTCCATCTTTATCTCATGTGACCAACTTGCCTCTTCTTCACCTCCAGAGCAACGTTTTTTTACCGATACATGTTGGCCATCAGGGATTTCCAGAACATTCTCAGAGAACTCTTAGAAATCTGACCTTCCTAGTTGCAGACAGGGGATCCAAACACACTCTAATAGATATCTAAACATCATCTGCAGATGTTTATTTACCCTTCTCAGGGGATCCAGTTGACTGCCCTGTTTGCCTTCCGAGCAGAACCCCTTTGGCCTGTCTCTTAACCCAATCTCCCTCCAACCACCCATCCAGGAAGGGGGAGTAGCATCATGCATGCGGGATGCGGCTCTTCAGGAAATGAGTGAAGGAAAAATGTGTCCAAGAAAAACATATGAGATATGTCGCAGAGCAGCAGAACCAGGTCGTCCAAAGCGTCTGGGCCCAAACGGGGGAGTCTCAATCTAGAGACAATTCCCACAGTTTGTCCACAAAGGAACCAGACATTTGGAAGAATATGAGCGCATAAAACAGTTTGAACTTCCAAAAATGTTTTTCACTCTCATGTAGAAGTAGTAGCAAGGTTTATAGCAATATCATCAAAAAAACTTTTCAGTTTGGCCAAAGGATTTTTTGTAAAAAGAAAAAGATGCACACCGAAGCAGATAGAAACGTCTAATGTAAATTAGCTGCAAACACATTCTCAAGGACCACGCAATTTTTTCTGTTTCTACAGAATAAACATAGTCAGCTCAGAGAACTGTTTCTGTTTGTGTCTTCTTGTTCTGAGTGACACCTATACTGTTTGTTGCAGCAGCAAGTCTAACAAATCTTATGCTGCCACCTGCTGACAACTTCCTACGTCTAAGTAGGCAACAAAAAAATCAGATAGGAGATTTTTAATCCCACAGATTTGTTTGCAAAAACCTAATATGTGCCTGCATTTGTATCCTGTTCATAGATGTTAAATAACTGCAGCCAGCAGCCGTGGAAGACACTTTAACACTTCACCACAGAGGTTCATAACGTTTATGTTCAAAGGCCCAGGTTTGATTTTCAGATAAGCTAAAAGGTCCCTAGCAACTAGTGGTAAGCAAACAATTTACAAGTAAAAGAAACTGCGCTTTTACATTAACGACAAATCTTTGAGTACCCTATATTAGATTTACTTGATTTATCTAATAACGTTTCATGGCTCAACAAACAAATTGCCTTTCTCTACTCACAAGAATAAACAAAGCGGATAAACTGAACTTGACTATCAAAACTACTGAGGCAGAAGCTACAGACACCCAGATAAAGTTATGATACATAACAGTCTAGAAAGAGATGGTATTGCCTGCCTTCAGTGAGCTCCCTAAGCAAACTTTTGTTTGTTTTTTGTTTTTCTAAATACAGTATATTTTTTATAAATTGTGTTTTCATATAGTGAACTCCATGTTTTACAAACACATTCTTTAACCTAAGATTTCAACAGGAAAGCAACGGAAATCTTTTTTTATTAAATCGATATTTACATAAACATCTTCAAAATATACCTGCCAGTTATGTATTAGGAGTTAAAAATATCTATGGGAGTAAAAACATAGCACACTTATGAAAGTAAATTAAACTTATTCAAAGCTCAAAACCCTTCAGATATAAAGTTATAATTCACACTGGATATCATCAATATTACATATTATGATCATGCTCTACTTAACTCAATCACCAATAACAGGTTTGACAGCATCAAAACCTGAGTTAAGTAGGTTTTAACACTTCCCCTGATACACTCCTTTTCCTTTTATTTATAAATTGCTTTCTGTCTCAGCACATAAAATTTCCCTTTAAAATTCAGTTTTTTTTTATTACCCCAAATTTTCAAAAACCATGTTGCCCAAAGGCACTTCAAAAAGGGTTTAGGAAAATACTTTTCCAAATTTAAATTTCCTAATCATTGAACAGGGGCAGTCAGATTCAGTTTTTTTTTCCCAAATTTGGAAAAAAAATTTTTTTTGTCTAAAGGAAATAAAACCCACAGTTTGGGCACCCAGTCAGTGATTTGCAGCATTCACTCCCCCAGATAACCATGAAAGGGGAACAGGGGGGACAGTCCACGGGCTTTTGGTTTTTTGGGGCAAAATTTTCCCCCCAAAATGAGCTTTCCCTTTAGCGCATTTGGAGGGGAAAAAATTTTCCCTTTTAACAGGAAGAAACCTCCAGCAAACCGGGCTAAAGGTGACCCCGGCCCATCTCCACGACCGACTGGTGGTTAGAGAAAACAGAGCAGAGAAAACAAAGAGAACAAAAAAAGCCTGATCCAGGAGTACTTTCTAGGGGAAGGGAAAAGAAAATTTTAAAGGGGATGTACCCAAGATGGGTTGGGGGTTGGGTTTCTAGGACAAACTTTCTACGTCCCGTCACCCAGCCGGCCTGGGGGGCCCCAGGCTGCAGGGTTTCTGCTAAAGGGGACTGCTACCGGAGCTACCCCTCGGGGGGCTCCGCACTGGCAAAGGGGGCCCTGGGTAATCTGTGGTTTTTCATCACGCGGGGGGGCCAGGCCCCCAAATTTCCCGGGACCCCCCGGGGCCCCCAAAAGCCACAAAAATGCTCATTTATTACAGGGTACCAATCACAAAAAGGAGGAAAGAGGAGAAACTAAAACATCTGACACAAAAGGGGCAGGGGGAGAGGAGATCGGTGGGGGGGAAAAACGGGAACGGGAAAGCCAGGTGGAGCTAAATAACGCTTGGGTTTAGCGACCCCTTCCCAACATCCCTAGAAAAGGTGTAAGACCGGAGACCCCCCAAACTTTAAAAAAAGGGCCCCAAAAAAGATGTTTTTTTTAAAGGTTGCTTATGTTTAAAAACAAGTAAGAGGTATCACATAGAGAAAACCCGATCAAATGGAGACCCTTTCACACACCAAAACCCCAATTCCCCAAAAGTGCAACATGAAAAACGGGAAAGTGACGTTCCCCCAAAGGGGCCCCAAAACCCCGCACGGGCTTAAAAAAAGCTTTAGAAAATTTGGGGGCATCTTACTTTACTGAGGAT
This sequence comes from Crenichthys baileyi, assembly GCA_036173005.1. NCBI lineage: Eukaryota > Metazoa > Chordata > Actinopteri > Cyprinodontiformes > Goodeidae > Crenichthys > Crenichthys baileyi. Next base: position 1,209,979 of record JAHHUM010002600.1, read on the forward strand.
CTCTGCAAAGGTTGCTGATGTGCTGGGGCTAAAACGACCCCCCAAAATTCTTTTTTTTTTAAATATAAATTGTTAAATTTCCCCCCCCTTAATTTCCTCTTTGTGGTTCCCCCGGGGGATTTAGGGGAGAAAAATTTGGCCGGGGAGGAGAAAGTTCTTTTCTGCCTAAAAACAAAGTGCTTTGCTTTGAGAGTAAAAAATTTACAGTGTTTTTTGGTTTTGGGCAGATGGTGTGATGACCTCAGGTCTCTTCCACATTGCTTTTGGGTCTAAACCCCGGGGGAAAAGTCCCCCCAGCTAAACCCGGGTAAAACCATCCCCAGGAGGGGCAAGGACGACCCAATTCACCCCTTTTTTTTTTTCACTTTTTTTTTCCCCGCTGAGACCCGAGAGAATAAAGTGTTGCTCTTGCATTTTTTAAAGAAAAAAGTTCCACATTCAAGGATTTTCCCCCCACTTTTTAAATTTTTCTAAAACACCCCAAAATTCCCCTGCTTTTTTCCCCCCCACCAGGACTTTTTAATCGTATCTGGATTAATTTTTTAAAAACGTCAAATCTCTTTTTTGCGGGTTTTTGTTAGTAGTTTTTTATTTTGACTGTCTTGATAAATTTGGGGTTTTTTTAAAAATAAGCCCACCTTGCCCCCTTTTCTTAGGTAAACAAGTACAGATCTCTTCTGCGGTCCACACCCTCGGAAAGAAACGGGCCGTAAAATTTAACAGGGGGCAGGTTTCACCCCGTTGTTTTTTCCTTTTATTTTTTTACTTCCCCTTTCGGTCAGGGGTTTTGGCCCTTGGACTTTGATTTCCCCATCCTGCTTTTAAATGGGACCTTTCCAAAAATGGCCCTAACCCCCAGGGGGAAAATTTTCGGGGACCTAGATTTAAATTTTTAGGTTTTCAGGCGGGGGGGAAACTTTTAAAAACATCGGGGGTTGTAGGAAGGGAAAAAATTTTACCCACAAAACACACGGGTGAGTTTTGCATTTTTACGGGCCCCATTTTTATACAGAGTGTGAAGATGAGGGATTTTCTCATTGTTTTTGTCCTTCTTTTTTTGTTTTTAAGAACAATTAAACAGAAAAAGCAAAATAGAAATCCCAAAGGACAACAATTCCCTCCGGGAATGATAAGTATTTTTAAAAAAAAAATTTTCATGAATGAATAAAAAATGATTGCAAAAGGACCCCCTGGAAAAAAAACCTTTTTATTTGTGTAAAGGGAGTGCCTTTTTTTTTCCCCATTTTTTCAAAATTAAAACCCCAAAAATTTTTAATTTTTTAAATTTGCCCAAATCAAAGAAAACATAATTGTAAATAAAAAAGGAAATTTTTTTTTTTTTAATTCAAAACTTTTAAGAGTTGGGTGGGGCATTTTTTTTTCCCTTTTTTTATGCGATGCTCCTAAAAAAAATAAAAGGGGACCCAAATTGGGCCCTCAGAAGTCAGCAAATCACATAATAATAGAGTCCACCTCAGTATAATTAAAGCTGTTCTGCGAAGGCCCGGAGGTTTGCTAGAGATGTAGGGAATGATAATGACTTATTATTAAAATCTGAAATTTTTCTTTTCAGGTTTAAATTTACCAAAATCTATCTGAAGGATTAAATTATTTTACTTAATCACTGAGCTCTATTTCAATACTTTTAACAGTTAAGAAAAACCCGATTTTTGCGGGTTTTTAAAACCCCAGGGGTTTATGTTTCAGGGGGTGGGGACTCCTAAAAAAAAAAAAAACCTAAAAAATCTCCCCGGGCTGAAGGCAGAAGTCAGGGCGCGGCGCGTGGTGTAGAGGCAGAGCAGGCACACCATATAAAGAGGCTATGACTCCTCGACACAGCTGTACGGACTTCAAGTCCCGACCCTGGGACCTCTGCTGCATGTCTTTCCCCCTTCTCTCTCTGCACATTTCCTGTCTATATACTGTGAAATAAAGGCCATTAGTCCCACAAAATAAAAATAATTAATTTAAAAAAAATTAAGGGCCCCCAAAACCCATAAAAATAGGGTGCGGGAAAATATTCGGGCCCTTTTTCCCTTTAAAAAAGTCTCACATTATATCCCTATTCTAAGTATAACCACTTTCGAAATAACTATTTAGAAAATCTTTACGGCTCATTTCAAAAGCTGACTGAGTTTTGAACTGGAAGAATAAGCTTTAGGAAATACGTTGACATTTATTTACAGGTTTCTAAATGAACAGTTCATCACAATGGCTTCTGGGTCATGGATAGGTTTCTGGAACAACATCTATGGGATAAAAGTTTATTTTAGCTCAATCTAATGCCATGATGAACGTCTCTACAGTTCTGTGCGCAGTGTAAATGTATGAATGGGTTTATGCATATGTATACAAAAAGTCAGATTTCTGCAGGTCTCTAAAGCTACTGAGAACATTAATAAACAAACTGCACCTTGAAGACCACATTTAGTGTGATGTCACCTACAAGGTCCTGGATAGAGTTGTGGAGATGTTTATAACCCATCTTCCACCTCTTATCTTTTGATATGTATGATAGACTCCAGCTGCCCCAGCAAAGAAAAATGGTGGAAAATTATTTTCAAAATGATTAGTCTTAGGAAAATTTATTGTGTCTCACTTTTTCTAAACATGAATTCTGCAGGAAATGTTTCAGATGATCTGTCCTATCTGTGGCATAAAAGAAAACGTAAAGAGGATGGATCGCTCACAGTTAACATAAAATACAGCTAGGCTGCTGCACATGCCTCCAAGGCTCCATAATCCTGCAAACTTATGACCAGCCTTCAAAGAGAGGAATTCAGACTGAATAGACGAGTCTGTGTTCAGTGACCTTTAGGAAATCCAAGATATCTGTTTAATGAGGACCCCAGTTCCTCTGATTGCAGGTTCTTTATGTAGAATTCTCGTACAAAGGATTTTTAGTGTTAATGGTTTAATCTTATATCCTCACTTTATTGACCAACCTTCATGCATGCCAGGGCCTGGCTAATTTGTCTTGTCACTGTTAAACTGGTGGCGACAGTAAAAATGAAGGGAAAAAAAGATGTGAAAGAACTTAAGAATTTGATGAGGAGGGGAGGAAATGCCTGATGGATGTATGGAGAGCAGATAACAATGGGGAGTGTGCTCTAAACGGAAGCAGTGTTGTGAAGGAGGGATGTGTGTGGGGAGGACTCGAGAGATTTCTGCTCACAAGCAATGGACTTTACTGAAACTGACCACTTCAGTTCTCATGTTCCAATTACGGCTTGGTGGATTAGGATGAATTCGGGTCTTCTAGCATCCTTAAAACTGGATCTAGAGTACAATTTGAAAGTATTTTCACCCCTTCAACTTTTTCACATTTTGTCAAATTACAACCACAAACTTAAAGGTTCTTTGTTAGGATTTTATGGGATAGACAAACACAAAGTGGTCCACAATTGTGAAGTAGAAGGGAAATTATTAAAAGTTTTCAAAGGTTTTTATGTGAAATGTGAAAATGAATACTTTTGCAGGACACCTTTTAGTGGGTATAATACCTCAGTCATGCATCTTTTCAGTACAAGGACTTTATCCTGTTGGTCGTCTATCGGTTTTACACATCCATGTTTACTTTGACTTGTTTTGACATCCCTTTTGTCAGTTGTTCAGGATTGATGCTGAAAGCAGACAAAACACAGCTCCTGTTATAACATGACTCAAAGGAAAGACTCAGAGTTCACACGCTGTATGAACAAGATAACATACAGTACATTCAGCCATCAGTAACCTACATTTATCCTGAGCTGAACATCTCACTGTGTGCTGGGAGCATGATAAGGTCGTAGTTCAACATGATTCTTAGGTTCTTGGCTCTAGTCGCTACAATGCGGTCCAAAGCTTTTCTGTCAGGGGACTATTAAAACATAGTTTGTTGGTTCTCACAGGAACTGTATTACGCTTGGACCTTTTGAGTCATCACTTACATAAAATGATTCTCATATGATTCAGCTTCTCCTCTCCTCCTCGGGATGTCTTAATGGCTGTTTTAGGGATTGTCCCAACTTCCTGAGAAGTTACACGTTTTTGTAGTTTTTGTATTTTTTTTTTTAGCTCTAAAGAAGGTTCAGTTTGCTTTAACATTAGTTTGCATTTCCAAATTTTCTTAAAAATGAGGTAACATGGCGTTTAATCATGGCTCAAATATTCTTGCCTCTTGTATTATTTTATCAACCTTTTTTGTTGTAATCATATTGTCATATTTAATTTACAGATTTTGTGCTATGTGCTGACTCTACTACAGTAATTAGAACTGAACATTTACAACTTCCATTACTATATTGATTGCTCACTCTTTTAATTTATCTGGTATGAAATTAGAAAAGTGCAAAATACAGTTTGGCCACTAGATGGGTATAGAGAGCGAAGAGAGCTGAATAAGAGAACAAAAGATTTTTCTGTCTTCCCCTGGTGGATTAAACAAGAAGTACAAGCAAAATTTAATTCCTTTCATGCATGGTTCTCACAACCTCATTTAGAATATTTGCCTAAGCGTTTGTTTCTTTTTTCCTGTAGGAATGAAAAAAGGTTATGCTGCATTTTTGAAATATTCTCAAGATTCTGAAATATGTATGTAAAGAAAATATAAAAAAACAACATAGGTATTGTTCTTGACACAAAAAAACGAGAGTCATCAATGACCTCAGTGATACACAAGGCTAATTACCAAAATCTGCCAGTACAACTAAGGAACACAAACACAAGTCGACCACACTGAAACAGGTTCGTTTTGGGCTTTCAGTACCTGTTATGTTGTTTGCAATTGTCCTTAAATTCTATCATGGGGAAATCCTCACCTTCTCCAGCATTTTCAACTACTTCCACATCCTTAACTTCCTCAGCATCCTCAGCAATCCTTCCTTTACTGAGAGACATTCTAAAGGATGGTCATTAGCATCCTACTCTTGACATTACCTCCACTACCCAGCCAGTAGGTTCTCTATGTCATGTACAGCATTTGTGCCACACATAATTAAAATACAACAACTTTAACTTAAATATCTTCAAAAAATTGCAAAATCATTAAAAAACTGTTTTATTAGACTGTAAGTTTCAGTCTAATGTTTTTTAACATCAGATGAATGTGTTTTCAAGAATAATTTTGTTTGTTTTGCACTTACATTGGTTGGCCAGTAGGTGTCAGTGCATTAAGCCCCAAAAGGGACCTATATGAAAGCACTGCATGAACACCAAACATAAAAAAGCTGCTTTGGAATAGCTGTAGACAGGTAAAACCTTGAAACAATGGGCTCTGTTTCATTTTTTCTTGTGTACATTCTTCCTTTATATTCCTTTATCTGTCTCTTGATTATTGTCTCTCTTCCCCTTTAATTCCTGCTTGCGCTGGATATGTTTCAGTCCCACTTATTTTGCTTTCCCAGATTTGAATACTGTGATCATTGCTGAAAAGTTCAATGATAAAGATGCATAAACTGTGTCATACTTCTACAGCACTTTGAAGTTAATCAGATTTTTATTTATATTGTTTTCCTGTTTTTTATTAACCTTCCCACTCTCAGGGTCCCCCAGGGCCTCTTGGTCCTCAGGGCCCACAGGGACCCCCAGGACGACTGGGGGATCCTGGCATTCAAGGACAAAAGGGACAGAAAGGTGACCAAGGAATTGGTGGCATGTTAGGTCCAAAAGGCAGCATGGTAAAAACACATTATATGTATTTTTTAATAAAAAATAAGAGAGATAACTCTGCTTTGTTAAATACATGAAACTTTTTTGCCCTGTAGGGAATGACTGGTGTACCTGGGTTCTCTGGAAACGATGGCATTCCTGTGAGTAAACACCATATTGTTTTTTAAACTACTGCTGAACCTCGGTGTATGCCGACAGGATGTTTAATCCTGCTTGTGTCACTCCTCTGTAGGGCCACCCAGGACAAGCTGGATCCAGAGGGAAGCCAGGAGCAGACGGCTGCAATGGGACCAAAGGAGAATCGGGGTTCCCAGGATTACCTGGTTTCATTGGGGCTCCTGGAAATCCTGTGTGTAACTCGCAATCTACCCAGAAATCTGTAATTGCATCTACTTTCATGCAAATTATAATTTTTTATTGCTGCCATTTCCAGGGACAACATGGCAGAAAGGGAGAGAAGGGAGATTCTCTGGAGGTCACCGTGTTAATGCAGCGCTTCAGGGTGAGAATCAAACATGCATCACAGTTGCAAATACCTCTGCAATTATCTCTTAATACACTGACATAAGTTGTAGATTTAACAGAATTATTTTGAATATCTCTCCTTAGGGAGACCCAGGGACACCAGGAGAGAACGGACTGGATGTAAGAAAAATTTAATTAAATTGAATCCCGTTAAATATCTGAACTAAACTTGTGCTATTCCTTAACTCTCATTTAACTTTTCTTTAGGGGCCTCCAGGAGTACAAGGGTGGAAAGGTAACAGAGGCCCTATAGGACCCAAGGTGAATGTCCGCATGTGTTTTACTGCATTAATCATTTTAGCCCTTCTGATATAAAATCTCTTATCAAGCAAACAGTTTTTTAAGGAATTTGTTTGTCTTCTGAAAGGGTCCTCCGGGTCCTCCAGGTGTCCGTGGACCAAAGGTAAAAAAGCACAAGCAAAAATAGAAATGTATTTGATTTTTAGTAAATACTTCTCTGTGTATTTGGAGATTACAGTCATGCTCTTAATCTATAGTTAGCGGCAAATAGAGATTTGAAAGTGTAAAAGCTGCTTTAAGTGTTTCCTCGTCTGCAGGGCACCATGACCAAAGTGTTGAAGGGAGTCAAAGGAGAGCCAGTGAGTACCCATACTGACGCTATGTGTGAAAGGCGAATCAAAATGATTCACTGAGTTGGCTTTTTAGAGAAAATGTTTCATAGATTTGTTTTTAATATTGTTGCATAAAATGCCTGACATGATTGCTAATTTTTGTTGCACTTCCTGCTTTGACCACAGGGGGACATCGGACCACAGGGTGCACCAGGAAACTACACTCCTCAGCATCGCCAGCCTATCGCTGTAATCAACAATAATTGCTTGTTTTCTATCCACAGACCTTTTAACAAAGCTTTCCAAAACTTCTCGTACTCGTACTCGTCGTCTTCCACTTATCCGGAACCGGGTCGCGGGGCAGCAGATTCAGCAGAGACACCCAGACATCCCTCTCCCCAGACACCTCCTCCAGCTCCTCCGGGGGGAGCCCAAGGCGTTCCCAGGCCAGCCGAGAGACATAGTCCCTCCAGCGTATCCTGGGCCGTCCCCTGGGCCTCCTCCCAGTGGGACGTGCCTGGAACACCTCCCGAGGAAGGCGTCCAGGAGGCATCCGGTATAGATGCCCGAGCCACCTCAACTGGCTCCTCTCGATGTGGAGGAGCAGCGGCTCTACTCCCAGCCCCTCCTGAATGGCCGAGCTCCTCACCCTATCTCTAAGGGAGTGCCCGGCCACCCTACGGAGGAAGCTCATTTCAGGGGCTTGTATCCGGGATCTCGTTCTTTCGGTCATGACCCAAAGTTCATGGCCATAGGTGAGGGTAGGAACGTAGACCGACCGGTAAATCGAGAGCTTCGCTTTTGGGCTCAGCTCTCTCTTCACCACAACAGACCGGCACAGCGCCCCCATTACTGCGGCAGCCGCACCGATCCGTCTGTCGATCTCCCGCTCCATTCTTCCCTCACTCGTAAACAAGACCCCGAGCTACTTGAACTCCTCCACTTGAGGCAGGAACTCCCCTCCAACCTGAACAGGACAAGCCACCCTTTTCCGGTTGAGTACCATGGCCTCTGACTTGGAGGAGCTGATCTTCATCCCAGCCGCTTCACACTCGGCTGCGAACCGCCCCAACGCATGCTGCAGGTCTTGGCTAGAGGGGGCCAGCAGGACCACGTCATCTGCAAAAAGAAGAGACGAAATCCACTGGTCCCCAAACCAGACCCCCTCCGGCCCTTGCCTGCATCTAGAAATCCTGTCCATAAAAGTTATGAATAGGACCGGTGACAAAGGGCAGCCCTGTCGGAGTCCAACATGCACCGGGAACAGGTCCGACTTAGTGCCGGCAATGCGGACCAAACTCCTGCTCCGCTCGTACAGGGATCGGATGGCCCCTTATAAAGGGCCCCCGATTCCATACTCCAGGAGCACCCCCCTCAAGGCATCACGAGGGACACAGTCGAATGCCTTCTCCAGGTCCACAAAACACATGTGAACAGGTTGGGCAAACTCCCATGAGCCCTCGAGTACCCTGTAGAGGGTATAGAGCTGGTCCAGTGTTCCACGGCCGGGACAAAAACCACACTGCTCCTCCTGAAGCCGAGGTTCGACTATCGGCCGGACTCTCCTTTCCAATACCCTGGCGTAGGCCTTACCAGGGAGGCTGAGGAGTGTGATCCCCCTGTAGTTGGAACACACCCTCCGGTCCCCCTTCTTATGAAGGGGGACCACCACCCCGGTCTGCCAGTCCAGAGGTACTGTCCCCGACCGCCATGCAATGTTGAAGAGGCGTGTCAACCATAACAGCCCCACAACATCCAGAGATTTGGGGTACTCAAGGCGGATCTTATCCACCCCCGAAGCCTTGCCACCACGGAGATTTTTAACCACCTTGGTGACTTCAGCCTGGGTGATGAAAGAGTCCAACCCCGAGTCCCTAGCCTCTGTTTCCACCAGGGAATGCGTGATGGCAGGATTGAGGAGATCCTCAAAGTACTCCTTCCACCGCCCGATAATGTCCCCAGTCGAGGTCAGCAGCCTCCCACCCCCACTATAAACAGTGTTGGCGAAGCACTGCTTCCCCCTCCTGAGGAAGGGGGAAGCCAGAATCGCTTCGAGGCCGACTCGTAGTCCTTCTCCATGGCCTCACCGAACTCCTCCCTGGCCCGAGTTTTTGCCTCTGCCACAGCCCGGGCCGCAGCACGCTTGGCCTCACGGTACCCGTCAGCCACCTCAGGAGTCCCAAAAGCCAACCACAGCCAATAGGACTCCTTCTTCAGCTTGACAGCATCCCTTACTGCCGGTGTCCATCACCGGGTTCTGGGATTGCCGCTGCGACAGGCACCGCAGACCTTACGGCCGCAGCTACGGACAGCAGCATTGACAATAGATGCAGGGAACATGGTCCACTCAGACTCTATGTCTCCAACATCCCCCCGGAATCTGGTCAAAGCTCTCCCGGAGGTGGGAGTTGAATACACCCCTGACCGAGGGCTCCGCCAGGGGTTCCCAGCAGACCCTCACCATGCGCTTGGGCCTGCCAAGTCTCTCCAGCTTTCTCCTCCTCCAGCCCCTCTCTTCACCCGAGTGTCCAAAACATGCGGCCGAAGGTCTGATGATACGACAACAAAGTCGATCATTGACCTCCTGCCTAGGGTGTCCTGGTGCCAAGTGCACTGATGGACACCCTTATGCTTGAACATGGTGTTCATTATGGACAATCCGTGACTAGCATAGAAGTCCAATAACAAAACACCACTCGGATTCAGATCGGGGAGATTCCTCCCGATCATGCCTCTCCAGGTGTCACTGTCGTTTCCCACGTGGGCTTTGAACTCCCCCAGCAGAATAATGGAGTCCCCGGGAGGGGCACTATCCAGCACCCCCGACAGGGACACCAAGAAGGCCGGGTACTTCGCACTACCGCTCAGCACGTAGGCCGAAACGACAGTCAGAGACCTATCCCCGACCCGAAGGCGCAGGGATGCGACCCTCTCATCCACCGGGGTAAACCCCAACACGAGACGGCTGAGCTGGGGGGCAACAAGCAAACCCACCCCAGCCCGCCGCCTCTCCCGTGGGCCACTCCAGAGTAGAAGAGAGTCCAGCCCCTCTCAAGGAGATGGATTCCAGAGCCCACGCTGTGGCGTGGAGGCGAGCCCGACTATTTCTAGTCGATATCTCTCGACCTCCCGCACAAGCTCAGGCTCCTTCCCCCCCAGCGAGGTGACATTCCACGTCCCTAGAGCCAGCCTAAGCATCCGGGGATCGGGCCGCTGAGGTCTCCACCTTCGTCCACCACCCAATCCTCTTTGCACCGGTCCCTCACGGTTCCCCCTGCAGGTGGTGGGGCCACTGGGGGATGGCCGCGCGTCTCTCGTTCGGGCTTGGCCCGGCCACCAGGCGCTCACCGGCGAGTCCCGACCCCAGGCCTGGCTCCAGGGTGGGACCCCGGCTCCGCCGTACCGGGCGACATCACGTGCCTCGATTTAATGGTCCTCATGAAAGATTCTTGAATCCTATCGCTGTAATCAACAATAAGTGCTTGTTTTCTATCCACAGACCTTTTAACAAAGCTTTCCAAAACTTAAAAAAAAAACTGAGTTGCAAAATGGCACATGTTTAATGAGAAATATTTTGAATCATCTCAGGGACCACCCGGGTCACCAGGTGAAAAAGGAGAAAGAGGAGATGCGGTATGTGATTATACATTAGCAATAATCAATAATATGCTCACATAATAATCATTTCTGTTAGAGAAACAGAGACTCCCCTGGTAATCCTGGGGTTGGTTTATTTCAGGCAGACAATATAGACAGCAAAGGAGAAACTGGTATAACTGGGTTGCCTGGGCCCCGGGTAAGCATGGTCACATTTTCACGTATATTATCTCAACACTCTTCTTTTTACAAGTCTTACGTTTATATTGTGTGCTTGTTTGTGTACTTTTTATCAGGGTGAAAGTGGTGCAGACGGACTTCCTGGTCTGAGGGTATGAGGATGTTATTCTGTTTAGTGTTTTGAATAGCAAAACCTTCATTTCTGACTTGTCATGAAAACACTGTTTCAGGGTGAGCCTGGTGATCCAGGGCTGAGTGGCAGCGATGGTCCTAAGGTGAGACAGCAGCTACAATGAATGACCGATCGAATTATGTCAAATCAAGTTAATAGCTGGCATCACCAAGAGCCAAGATCTGCCTTTAATTACTTTTTATTTTCTTATGTTATATTATCTATTTAGGTTTATTTTATTTAACTATATATATATATATATATATATATATATCTGACTGACTGACTGACTGACTATATATATCTATATATATATACACTATTTGCCAACTATGACAACCTAGCATTAAAAAAAAGGACTTAAGAAAATTGTTTGAAAGAGGATAATTTAAATGTACTGCATTCAGTGAAATACACTGTCTAATTCTTTTACATTCACAGAATATGTGTGAAACACATCCGGTCATTTAAACTGGATCTATGTGCTGTTAAAATCTCTTAAAGAGTATGACTTTTCTCTGTTTCAGGGAGTCAGAGGTGATCCAGGAGAGCTGATTTCATCAGGATCTCCTTGGCCTGATGGTAAGATGAGTAATAACTAAACACACAGTCTAATTTCAGCTCTACAGTTCTGAAATGTTCTAAAAATTTTCAGGGAAGTCTTGCTAAAAGGCACTAAAATATCCTAATTATAAGCTGATAAAACAGTCTTTTGGAGCTCATACTGCTTAATTATTCTGTCTCCTTAGCTGTGTGCTTCCCTTTTTACTCATCCATAGACAGTTTGAATATATTTAAACAGATATAGGCTTAATATCAAGGCAATAACAGTAATCAGGTGCAGCATCATCCACCTTTGTTGGTGTGCTTTAAAGGAAACAGAGCTATTTTTTACTATGCCTTTACTCCTCCACACCATAAATACACTTATTTTCCTTATTCTCAAAATGTTCCATCACTTTCACTTATATTTTACTTTTCGGCAAAAAATAAGTGACTCGTGTTATCAGCAGCTGCCATACAAGATGAACTAAAATGTCTGCACTCTCTCACAAACATCTTCCTGTTTCACATTTGAAAACAGCTGAATTGTGAGGGTCAAAGGTCACAGAAATCACAACTGACTTATAGTGAAACTCTGTGAGGAAATAAGGGACATTACGCAAAATAAAAAATGTACCTTAGTGAAACAAATAAACTTCCTTGTGATATTATGCAAAGTGAGAAGTTTAAGACCAGTGCAAGAACCAGTAATTAAGAACCTAATCGGTGTGAAAATGTACTTACCATCACAGTTTTTTTTTCTTCTTTAAAAGTAGTTCTGGTTTCGGGATCGTCTTTCTCATATGATCTGCATTTTATGTGACGTATGTGAACTGCACTTGTTTTAAGGGAAAGCTCAGACAGACAGAACTAAAGAGGTGCAAACTACTAACCCTCCTCTTCGTCAGCAGCAAAGGCCACAGTGTCTGTCTGCACAAGTCACCACTAAAACCAGGTCATTCGATGATGGGTGTAGTTTAATGAACTTTAAAAGCAGTTTAAAAGAAACTGAAGATACTCCAAGAAAGAGTAGAAAGAAAGGAAAGAGAGAGATCCAACTGTTTTTGTTTTCTATAATTAAAGGACAAATATTAGCATGTTTTAGTCTTAAGACAAGTAAACACTGAAAGCATAAATCATAAATAAATCATAAGAACCCTTATTAATACCCTTCATTTCCATTAGCTGGACTCATTTAGATTTCTGCTATTTCAAACAAATGGGCTGCACTAACTGGAAAGTGTCTGGTTACGGTTTTACCTGTCTACCTGTCTCGACATTTTAAGCTGGTCTTCCTGGATCCCCTGGTGAGATGGGTCCACAAGGAGAGAGGGGTCCGATCGGAGACCAAGGCTTCCCCGGACCTCCTGGACCTCCTGCTGCTTACACACAGCAACAAGGTTTGTATACTGAATTAATAAATCAAGATACATTTTCAAATTCAGAGGATTAGCATCTGTTGTTTGAGATTGGGTGTGTGATGCTACACAGTTCTGGTCATACTACATCGTACAGCTTTCGATGCAGTGGCATATAATTGCAATGCTGAACGGTGTCCTTTTTGAAGAGAATCAAACTTGCATCTCTTTGGCAATCATAAGGTTTTATTATAACTTCCAACTATGCCTGTTCTACCTCAACATTGGAAAAGCTTATTAAGCAGAAATTTCAGAAGTGACATTTTCCCTGTCCATTTTTACAGCTTCTGTGTTCTGGAATATTGCTTTATTTCCCTTAAAATATTACCACAAAGGTTTTTTTTTCATTTCAAATTAGGCAACATGCTTGCTCAGGTTAAAGCTAAAAAAGAAAAAGATGTTTCACCCCTCACTTGTTGCTTTAGTTTTTTTCTGTTTTGCTACACTTAAGTATTTTGGCACATTCAACAATATTTTAAATCAGAAGCTGAGTAAATGCAGGAAGGAAATTGTAATTTGATTTTATAAGAGAAAAACAGCATCACAAGCAGCCTGGTCCTATGTGAACATGTAATTGGCCACTGAACCCAGTAGCTGATTGAGCCGCTCTTGGTGGCAACAACTGCCATGAAGCATTTGCTAGAACCTACAATGAGCCTTTGCATTGCTCTTCTCTGAAAAATCTGGTTTTTGAATATTATTGGCTTGCTTAAGGTCAGACAAAAGCATTTCACCTGGATTTAAGTCCAGACTTTGACTTTGACTTTGACGAATCCACCTCAAAACCTTTAATTTGTTTTTTAGCCATTCAGAGGCAAAAGGGCAGGTGGGCTTCAGATCATTTTCCCTGCTTTACAACCTAAGTGCATTTGACACATAAACTGATGGCGGGACAAGCCCAGACTCACAATACCACCACCATGTTTGACCGTTGGTCTGATTTTCTTTTTCTGAAGTGCTATTAGTTTTACATCTGATGTAACAGAGGTCTGCAATGCTTTAGCTTCTGGATGAGTTTTCGACGAGTTATTGAGTAATTTTGGTAGGTCAGCAACTCGTAGGAAGGTTCACCACTGTTTCGTGTTTTCCCCATTTCTTTATATTGCCTGTTATTGTGATTCACTGAAGCACCAAATCAGGTTCACTTGCTGATAGAATTTGTTCTCGGATTTCTTTAGATCAGGGCATCATTTGTGGCTTTTTGAGACTTTTTTGTTTTATTCATGTTGTCTGACAGGTGCTATAAAAATTTCTTGTTTCAGCTGGTCAAGATTTTACAATGAGGGGTGCAAATATATTTCACATGGAGCTGGGTTGGTTTGGTTTGGATTGCTTTTTTCCCCTCAATGAAAGAAATTATTCTTTTTTTTATTTAGACAGGTTATCTTTTTCTGATCTTAAAATTAGATTTTGTGAAAAAAGATCTGAAGAAATCTGTGAAGGGGTAAAAACTTGTTCACAGTACTATACCTTTCTATGATTCTAATGCGCAAACTCCAAACACATTTTTAGAATCTTAATCTGCTTCGAAATGAAGGTATACAACTGTATAAAATCCTGAGCTGGAGTATGGGAAACACAAGGAGGCTTTAGCTCAAAGCTGCTACAAAAAAACTGTTCTCAATGACCTGATAAGAACACTTTTTTGTTTGTTAGTTTGGGATTTCTTCGGCCCTTTTGGTTTTAAAGGAGGGCAAGGAGACAGCGGTCTAACAGGAGACCAAGGAAGACCTGCTGCCTTTCCAGGACCCCCAGGACTCGATGGACCTCCGGGGAGCAGAGGCCCCCCTGGACCCAAAAGATCATGTGAGTGATTATGTGGGTGGAGAGAGTAGTTCCAGGTTTATCTCCATTTTTCTTTAACCTCTGTTTACCCTGTAGGGAAAGAGTTTTTTAAAGGAGATGAAGGATTCCGGGGAAGACCTGGCAACGCAGGAGCTAGAGGATTTAAAGGTGCTATTAGCAGATAAACTTAGTCTTTGCCTAATTCTGTGAAATATTTCCCACCTGACCCTGCTTTGTAATATCAGGTGATCATGGAGAATGTAACTGCAGTAGTGAAAAGTTCCCCCGTGGTTTACGGGGTCCTGCCGGTGAGCCGGGTGATGCTGGGATGACCGGAGAGTTTGGGTATGATGGGGATATAGGAGAGCCAGGTCCCCGAGGAGCCAATGGATTGCCTGTAAGGAAATAATTATTTTAGTCCCTTTATTTAAAATTCTTTTTAAAGTCTGTTATCCCACACTTGACTGTATTGTGATGCATTATAGGGATCTGCTGGCCCTTATGGTTTTCAGGGGCCCAAAGGTAGAAAAGGAGAAACAGGTGTCGCAAAACAAAAAGGTGAAGTTTGTCATTTTATTATTATTTCTGTCCATATAAAGAAGTAAAAACCTCTGCAGTTTGATTGCATGTTTGTAGTCGAGGTTGTATGTTTAAAAACTGTATGCATGTAACTGAACTGTATCCCCATAGGAAATCCTGGAGACCCTGGAGATCCAGGAAATGATGGAGTGGTAGGGATACCCGGTGCTCCAGGCCCAAATGGTCTTCATGGTTTCCCTGGTAACAGCGGTCCTCCAGTGAGTCCATCAGTTCTGTCTTTAATGACTGCTTCTACTATATACTTTTAAACTTGTTTAGTTCGTCTACATTGTTTATTGACCTGTATTTCTTTTGTTAACGTTATTCAATTTTCATGGTACTTCATAATTACACTCCAAGAGTTTAAATTTCGTGAAGCATGAATAAACATCAGGTTAATACTCCAAAATTGGCGCCTAGATTTGAGATTGTGAGGTTTTTAAGCCTAAAACAACAAAAGAATGTCTCCAAGATAGGAAAATGTTGGTTTTATAACGGTTCGTCCAGAGCTGAATTCTGTGGGCTTGTGTGGACAGGGCTGTGGACAAGAGACGTTCCCACAATCTGATTCGCAGGGGAGAGTGGGCACATGTTACGGCGTCAAGATGTGAGATGCTGACAGACTCTTTTCGAAGAGGACTGACTTGTAGCACTTTTTTGTTCCTTTTTGGTTCTTTTCTTAGAGATTTGCCTGTTTTTCAGTTGATCTGTAACATTATATGGAAAAACAAATTTTCTGAATCACATAAACCCAGCATCTTTGCTAGGATGTGTTTTGAGAGCCACTGTACATAAAGCACTTACTAGTTACTGTCTTGACAATTTAAAAGCAGCATGTTTCTTTTCCTCATGCTTCTTTGTCTGTTGGGCTCAACAATTTACAGGGCGAAAGAACCAGGGGAGAACCTGGAGACAAAGGGTTCCCTGGATGGCCCGGTAGACCTGGTCCTGCAGGGGTTGTGGGAAAACCGGGTGAAAACTTTGCAGGTCTCAAAGGACAGCATGGTCCACCCGGAGATGAAGGCCTCGCCGGCTATGATGGAGTTCAGGGAACACCTGGAAGTCCCGGTGAGGAGCGGTTGACCACCCCCTTCTTGCTAATATTCAATGCCATTTTTTTGCATATTTGTGATATTCTACAAGGTTTTCCCCTGTTTTCACTCTACACCATTTTTACCTTTCTTTCAAAGGGCTCTCTTTTGTAATTCATTACAAAGCAATGAATTTGAAATAAAAGTTAATGGTTAAAGTCATTAACTTCTCTTCCTTCTGCTGTCTGCTTAATGCAAACGCTGCATCTCTCAAATCAGATGAGCTTGTTTGAGGCCAAGCTTGAGCTTTTGAATAACACTGTTCCGAATGCATTTCTCTCTCATTCTCCCTCCTTCTCACCTGAAAGGCGGCTGTGTTCCACATGGAGATGGAGGACAGGTGGATGTGACAGGTACCTGGTATAATCATGTTCTCCACTCATCGTTCTTCTTTATCACTGCTCTGTTGTGCTTTACCTTTGAATTATTTAACTGGTTTGCATGATGATTTTGGAAGTGTTTACAGTTAAAGATTTACTTTATTGAGGCAACAGCTAATGTAATAATTATGTCTGGTTGTGCAAAACATTCACGCAGGGCAGCAGTCAAATATCACTCGCACCCAACCAGTTATTCATGAACAGCCACTTTAGCAAAACATTGATATTGTCCTGAAGATTATGTGTCTTCTAATTTTTTTCTCAGGTGCTTGTGAACCTATCCCAGGTCCTCCTGGTCTGCCTGGACCTCCAGGACTCAGTGGAATATCAGGTTCCCCAGGTAACCTACCTGACAGATTTATGTTAAACCTTGTATGTAGGGTGGCTTTTTTGATGCTATGCTTTTAATCAAACAGGAGTTCCTGGCCCAAAGGGCTTGACAGGTGTAAGCGGAGTCCAGGGAGAGAAAGGAGAACAAGGAGAGCGAGGCACAGGCGGCTTTCCTGGACCACGAGGTTAGAAGTGTCAATAAGACATTGTGCAGAGGTCCGATACCAATGTTGGGTTAGTTAGCACCTATCTTGAACCACCTCAAAGTTTAGTTCACATACTTTCAAGCTAGGTGCATTCATGTTCAAAGGTCACCAATGGAAGTTTACCTGAAAAAATGAAAAAGCTGTTTTTAAATGATGATTTCATTTAATGAAGGAAATTAATGTTAAAATCTAATTAGCCTCTTTGTTAATTATGAATCACCAATGATTACCAAATACTTTCAACAGCCAGGATCCATTTCACCATCTCAGGGGTCTGCAGACTTTACAATCCAAAGAGAGCCATTCCTGCCCTCAGTTTAGAGAAATAAAGCTTTAGAGCTGCTAATGTTACATGACCTTTTGAAAAAATACAATTTTAATTTAGATTTACCATAGGAAATTTGTTGTCATTTTAAAGAACTATCATATTGTTTCCATTTTTAGGTTTTACAGTAAAGAAAAAGAAAACCTTGGTTAAAAAAAAAAACAGGATGGATACATTTTCTTTCATGGGATTTACATTTTTGTGGAAAATGATGTAAATAAAAACACCAACCTAATGACAAGAAGAATATATTTAAAAAAATATTACTGGTACTTTTATTGTCATTCTGTTGTGCATGTATTCTGTGAAAACAAAAAATCTGCTAAAACCTGTATTTGTTATCATATCTATACTTAAAAGCATTTATCGGTTCTTTATCATTTCTAGTTATTAGGTTATTAGGAGCCATTTTTGAAGGTCCAAAGAGTGACTTGTGGCTCTGGTCCTGCAGGTTGCAGAACGCTGGAATAGCCACAACTAGGTCTGATTACTGTCAGCTCTGCAGAAATAAATAAACAGAACCTGTCTGACACCATAAAGTAGGCTAAAATATCTGAAAAACTAACAGACCATTCAGACCAAGAATTCGTTATCCTCAATATGAAAAAATGTGGAAACGAGGAAACATGGAGAACTTTTACAGGAGTAAGCCTCACTTGCTGTTGCTGTTAGGGTCCGTGTTCGTGATTCAACAATCAGAAAGAAACTAGGCAAAATAGCATTCATAGGAGAGGTCCAAGGTAAAAAAAAAACACAGCTGACCAAAAAAAAAAAAAACACATAGGCCTGTCTCACATTTGCCAAAAAACATACTAATGATTCCCTAAACCTTTGGGAAAATATTCTTTGGAATAAAAAGAGAAAACAACACCATCTATAGAGTAGAAAGTGGTGGTATCAATATCTAAAGGACACCAATAAGGCAAGGCGAGTCAGGGCAGGTTTATTTGTAGAGTACATTTCAGTAACAAGGCAGTTCAAAGTGCTTTACATCAATAAAACACAGGAGAAGAAAACACACAAAAAGTAGCAAACTAAAGGAAAGTAGTGAAAAGTTGGACCACACACTAAAATTTCAACAGAACAGTCAAAGGCAACTCTAAACAAATGACAAATGGGTTTTAACCTTGGTTTAAAGAACTTCTACATGTTTACAGTTTGGAAGTTTTTTCCAGATTAGTGGAGCATATAAACTGAATGCTGTTTCTCCATGTTTGGTTCTGATTCTGGGGATGCAGAGTAGACTTGAATCAGACGACCTGGGTTGGTCTGGAAGGTTGATACAATGACACCAAATCTTTAATGTACTCTGGTGCTAATCAATTCAATGATTTATAAACTAACAGAAGTATTTTAAAGTCCTGGAAATGTTCTTCAGATGGTTGAAGGTCAACTTAGTAATTGTCTTAGTAAGGTCAACATTCCCTCAGAGATTTAAAAGACTAACTGCCTGTTGATGAATATGCCACAAGGGGGGCACAACCAGACAGTTATTTTTCTCACATAGGGCCTGGTTGGTTTGGATAGCTTTGGGCTTGGGTTGAATACAAATGCACACGACACATCTTAGGCCCAGGCACCAAAGAACTATTGTGTTTAAAAGAGTTAATACAATTATATTATTGATGTTTTATTATAAATACAAGGTACTGTAAATAACCTGCACTACACGTAACTAATTAGCTACAATCTCTTATTTAAATTTAGTTTTTAACCTCCTTTTTTTCTTATTACAGGTTTTCCTGGTCCCCGTGGAGACTTGGGGGTTCCTGGCAGTAAAGGTTCGGTAGGGACCCCCGGTGTGCCTGGTATGCCTGGCCGATATGGGTCTCAGGGCGAAAAGGGTGTTCATGGAGAAATAATGGGAGCATCACCTGGGCCTTCAGGTGACCCAGGAGCACCTGGTCTGCAAGGAGAAAAGGGCCAAAGTGGAGATCCAGGGCTGCCAGGTTTTTCAGGTCGGCTGTCTTTTTAACCTGGTCAAAGTGTCAAAAAAAGAGTGTTTGATATTTGCTGGAATATCTTTGTTAAACTGATGTTTTCAGGAATAGCCGGTATGCCTGGCATGATCGGTTTCAAGGGATTGAAAGGCACCCCAGGCTTGCCAGGGGAAGAGGGAAGACCTGGGCCAGCTGGTACATATGGCTTTCCTGGTGATCCTGGTAGGTCGGGCCCACCTGGTCCTGCTGGTGCAACTGGAGAGCCAGGTCAGAAAAGCACACACACAGACATACTTTCTCAAAAAATGTTTTCTTCACTGTTCCTGCTTGTTAACTGTTGTACCTCATCAGGAATAACCGGGCAGAGAGGAACAGAAGGAGACCCAGGTCCTCCAGGTCCGATAGGATTGAAAGGAATGCCAGGTGTTTATGGAGATGGTGGCCCTACTGGACAGCGTGGCCCACCAGGTGACCCTGGACAACCAGGTGCAACTGGACGACGGGGAATTCAAGGATTGAAGGGTCGGTTCCTTAAAAGGTTTCATCGCTTGTTCAAGACATGAAAAACTGAATATTTATCAACTCTTTAAGGTAAAATCTTGGTGGGGGATTTCTGGACTTCTTTCTTCTCAGGGCAAAAAGGTTCTCATGGAATGTTTGGTTTTGAGGGTGTTGAAGGAAATCCTGGTTTGAAGGGCTATGAAGGGCTAAAAGGAGGGCCTGGAGTGCCTGGTGAAGTTGGCCTGAAAGGACAGACAGGCATAAAGGGAGAGAAAGGTAGGTCTGAAACTCTTTCATTGGTGTCCCTGATGTTTTGAGACTGGAACATTTTATAGTCATTTTAATTAATCGTTCCCCCTGCTTGCAGGTGAGTGTGGTCTGACAGGTCCACCAGGGGTGATGTCCCCTAAGATGCTTCTCCACATAAAAGGGGTTAAGGGAGACCATGGACATGAAGGCATTCCAGGTTTTACGGGGCCAAGAGGTTTGCAGCTTTAATGTAAAATCAGTGTCTCAATCCCTTCCTATGTCTCCGCTACCTCATCTCTAACTTATTATAAACCAAATGTTTTCCTCAGGTGTCAAAGGTGACCAAGGTGTGCCAGGCTCTGATGGAGCTCACGGTCTTCCAGGGGAACCCAGCAATGAAAAAGGTGTCTATGGAGATCCAGGTGCACAGGGCCTGCCAGGGATTAAGGGAATGCCAGGGTCACCTGGAAACAGAGGCATTCAAGGCTTTGACGGAATGCAGGGCAACAAGGTGAGCAAAGCCACCACAGGAAAGTGTTTGCTTAAGTGATTGCTTAGGAAATGCTGCACCCTTGGGAGTGATGCTTTGCTGCGGGTCCAGCTGCAGCAAAGCATCCCCAACTATGGCACTTTTAGCTTGATGCTTCACAGTTGACATAAGATTCCTTTTTGAAATGCTTTACTATATTTGATTTATGACAAACATGTCCTCTATTCTGGTGTCCAAATAATTCAGTTTAGACTCATCTGTTCAAAGAATATTATTCCAAAAGTCCTGATCTGGGCTTCGTGATTTTCTTTGAGAGCAGATGCTTCTTGTACACTTCCAAGTGATGTTAAACTTGTGCAGTCTCTTTCTGATTGTAAATACATGTACTTTCATATCAACACTAGCAAGGACCTTCTGTAGGTCTGGTGATGATATTTTAGAGTTTTTGAAGACTTCTTCTAGCATCTTGCAGTCTGCTTTAGAGTGAGTTAGGACCTCTGCTTGTTGACTATTTTCTGTACAGTGGCTGATGTATAATTCATCTGAGATCTCTTTAATTACCTGACCAGACTCATTAGCTGCTGCACTCTTATTTCTGAAGGCCTCAGACAGCTAAATTGATCTCCCTGTGGTTGTTCAGTCTCACTTCAACAGTCAGGACCATGCCAAACATGTCTGAAGTTCATCAGGGCAAACCTCCTTTAAAATGCTCAGTAATAATGTTCTCATAATGTGCAGCTGATATGATTGGCGTGTGTGTGATTTTGCCTGTTTTAAGAGGGAATGAGTGTGAGGTTTCCCAATTTATTATATTATACAGAAACCTTTAAAAGGTATTTTCTTTTATTTTGTTGTCTGTTCATGTTGCTTGAACTGCATTGAATTGAATTGAATTGAATTGAATTGAATTGAATTGAATTGAATTCTAGATGGAAAAACGTAAAAGGTTTTCAGAAAATTTTCACATTAACATTTATCCTATAAATCTCAGTAGAAAGAAACAAGCTGAAATCTTCAAAAAAAAAAAAAAATAACAAACACTATATTAATGTAAAGTGATTCTTTGTTGGCAAACTATGGCTTTAGCTGGAAGATGCAAATGAGCAAAGGTCAAGAAAATCCTACTAACAGCTTTATTTATGGTTAATCAGATTCTGTATAATATAAAATAGATATTAAATCAAGAAGGCTCAAGGTTGAAACCAGAAAAAAGAAACCGAATGCTTTTTATTTGTTTATTCTTTTTTTCTAATTAATTTATGTTTTTCAGCTGATATGTACAGAATATGTGGGAAACGTTTTGAAATGTTTTATCAAAATTATTTTATTGTGTAACTAAAACCATTGAGCCATTGCATTAAAATAAATATATTACAAAGGGGCAAAATACAGAGACAAATTCAAGTCAAAACCTTTTAAATGTAACCATGTGCCACCTTACTTGATACGGGAAAACATCTTGCTGGGTTGCTGCTTGTATTTTTCAAAAAGTACTCGTCAACGAATATCATCTGTTACATGTGTTGCTATAATTTTGCATATTTTCTTGTTGTAGTTGACTGTATGTCAGATCATTTCCTTAAGAAAATGATTTCAATTATGTGAACAAATATTTTAACTTACTTATTTTTCAGGGGGGCAAAGGGGGCCCTGGTGCCTACGGTCAGTCAGGAGTGAAAGGAAGGAAGGGGCTCAAAGGTAAAATATCATATTTGAAATATAATGTAAATGTGTGGAAGTTGTTTTACGTGTTACTGAATATAGTAAGATATTACAGGTGACAAAGGCATTCGTGTAGACCTTCCAGGATCTCCAGGACTGAGAGGAGAGGATGGATTGTCAGGAGAACCAGGTACAAACTGACCTCATACGGGGGTCTGGATTTAATCAACACTGGTAAACCATGTTGAGCTGAAAGGGTTGATATTCCTCCTATAGGTGTGAAAGGATTGCTTGGACCAATTGGGGACAGGGGTATAACTGGATTTGATGGTATCGAAGGAGTAAAGGGAGAATCCGGGGGTCTGGGAACAGTAGGATACCCAGGTAAAAGACTACCTTTACCTTATTCCTTAGAGATTCTTTCAGATTTACATTCTATTCACATGAGTTTATTTATTTTTCAGGGTTGGATGGGGAGAGAGGAACTGCTGGTAACCAAGGTCAAAAGGGTTTTCCTGGAAATCCAGGGAGAGATGGTCCACCGGGCGATCCTGGCTTCTCTGGAGCTAAAGGTAATTCAAATGGACCAATACCCTTTGGGTTTTTATCTGAAACACACTGTGCATTTTTTTCTTACAATATGTATTTTTAATGTGTGCAGGTTACCCCGGGCTTAAGGGTCTCTATGGATTAGACGGACTGAATGGCCAAAAGGGTATCCAAGGAACACCAGGTAGCAGATCTAAAGATCTAAAAGAAATAATTCCTCTGTGCGCTTCAGGAGTTTGAGGGAAAATTTAATGAATGTATCTGGTTTCACGGATTTACACACTTAATCTGCATTACTGCTCAAATTCAAAACATCTTGGTGCATGAATTAGGATTTTTATGGCCCAACATCAGTATTTTTCTTACCACACTTTTGTTTGTTTTTTTAGATTTCTATTGGGTCTTTCTTTTTTCAACTGTTGCAGAATCTACAGTTCTTTGCAAAATGATTAATTCGCCTCAAAACCTTTCACACTTGGTCAGCCACAAACTTCAATGTATTGCATTTTGCATCTGCAAGTCAGTGCTGGTTTCTACCAGCTTTGCCAATCTAGAGTGACATTTCAGCCCTTTCTTTGGAAAGTAGTTCAATCTCTGAAATATTGGATGGAGAATGCCTTGTGACCTTGACTTTACCTGGTCCATCCTAATACATGAATATGCTTTTAACTAGACCCTAAATTTTGCTCCGGCTCTATGTTTAGATTCGTTGTCCTGATAGAAGTTAAACCTCCACCTAGGTCTCAAATCTCTTTCATTCTCTAGTAGGTTTTCTTTCAGGGTTGTCCTGTATTT
The DNA here is from genome assembly GCA_036173005.1 of Crenichthys baileyi. Lineage (NCBI taxonomy): Eukaryota > Metazoa > Chordata > Actinopteri > Cyprinodontiformes > Goodeidae > Crenichthys > Crenichthys baileyi. Next base: position 1,233,517 of record JAHHUM010002600.1, read on the forward strand.
AGCTCCATCCATTTTCATCAACTTAGACTAGTTCCTCAGTGCCTGCTACTGAAAAACATCCTATGGCATGTTGTGTTTGCGGTGATGAGTAACATTAACTTTGGTTTTAAAAGGTTTTAAAGCATGCAATATTTTCCTAACACTTCCTGGTCATACATTGCTTTGTGTTGGTCTATCGCATAAAAATCCCAATAAAATACATAGAAGTCTGTAGTTGTAATGTGACAAAATGTGAAAAAGTTCATGAGGATTGATCTTTGTGTGCGTAATATATGTACAGATGTGTATTTTCTGTCTAAATTAGGCAAACATTGATCTGTGTTTATAGAGAATGTATGCAAGCAAGTTGACTTGGGCTCTGTAAACATTTTGTTTGTCTTCTTTTTTTTTTCAAAGCAATTATTTGTTCTGTAAATAGTGTTCTTTCTGGTCACATCAGGGCTGGACTTTGTGGGACCTGCTGGAGAGACAGGAGTTAAAGGACGAAAAGGAGAAAGCGGTATTCCCAACAGCCAGCCAGGTGCTCCAGGTCCAGAGGGTTTAAAAGGCTTCCAGGGGCCTCGGGGTGAGCCCAAATCTTTATTTTGCGGCACATGCAACACGTGCATGTTTCTGAGGGACTTCACTTCCATAAGGCTTGACACCATGTTTCATTTATTTAGGTGACTTTGGCCAACCTGGACTGCCAGGATTGCGTGGCCTTGAAGGACCAGATGGGACCTCAGACATTCCGGGGCCAAGGGGGGATCCTGGCTTTCCAGGACCTCCAGGATTCCAAGGTGGAAAGAAAATAGTGTCCCAGGAATCTTTTTCCTTCTTAAGCATTTTATTAAATAATTTATTATAGAATTTCAAGGCACATTTATTTGTATAGCACATTTCAGCAACGAGACAATTAAAAGTGCTTTACATGATGAAAACATAAGAAAACACATAAAAAAGTAGTAAAGTCTGAAAGCTGAAAAATGATTTTTCAGCGTTTCATATTGAAATGAAGGACTGTAGCTGGTCCTATTGCACAGAATCAGGGTGTTCAAATTGAACCAGATCTGCAGACTGGTCCTGCCAGTCACGGGTGCTTTTAATTTGTCCAATTATCTGAGAGAAATATCTCATTCTCTTCACTTTAACACAATAGCTGGAGATGTTTATATATATATACACACACACACACATTATTCTATATTTGTTTCTTAGGTTATCCTGGAGCAAGTGGACAGCCTGGTGTGGATGCATTCCCAGGACAGAAAGGTGTACCAGGAGAAACTGGGTTCCCTGGTTCCCCTGGTAGGAGAGGATATAGAGGAGATCCAGGTCCAGCAGGTTACAGGGGCCATGATGGAGTGTCTGGAAAGAAAGGTATGCCCCCAATGAGAGATCTTCTCAAGAAAACATCTCTGACCATCCAGCAGGTGTGTACTGTACAGTGCCTATTAAAGTATGAAGAAGTTTAACACAGGGTTCGATTGGTTAGTTAGTTTATAAAACTACACTCTTCAATCCAGAGTATGGTAAAACTGCAAACATTAACCCAAACTGACAGGCCAGACAAGGAGAACATTAATCAGAGAAGCAGCCAAGAGGTCCATATTAACTCTGTAGGAGCTCCAAAAATCCTCTGCTCAGGTGGAAAAATCTGTCAATGGGACAGCAATTTGTCTTGCATTTCATAAATGTGGCCTTTATGGACGAGTGGCAAGAAATAAGTTATTTTGGAAACAAATTTATAAGAAGTCCTGTTTGTCAGGAGCCACATAGGGGACACAGCAAACATGTGAAAGATTAACCCTTTTAGCATACATACAAAACACTACATATGACAAAAACCTACCCCTTCACATCATCCTGAACACAACAAACACACAAAGAAGCATAGATAGATAGATAGATAGATAGATAGATAGATAGATAGATAGATAGATAGATAGATAGATAGATAGATAGATAGATAGATAGATAGATAGATAGTTACAAAACGTCCTTGCATTAAAATCCTTTGCAAGTGCAAACAGAGTTATCAAAACTCAAATTCAGTTTTTGCTTGTAAAACTACTTATTAAAACCAAAAGTAAAGCAGTGTAAAAGTACTTATCTGCCACTCAAAAAAGACAGATGTAAATAAATATAGTGTTACTATATTAAATAAATCAGGCAACACTGCAGTTTCTTAGGGTTCAAAGGAATAAAATAACCAACAAAACAAAACCTTCTGACTAATTACATTCTGAAAAGCAACAGTTCTACAGGAATCTTGAAAACAAGCCTGCTTTTTTGGATTTTTTGCAGCAAAGTTCTTGACAAGATCAACAAAGGTCAGCGTTCATACTACAGACCCACATAAAGCTTCACTTGCATGACTTTCAATTGGTAGAAACATCAGAAAGCGCTCTCGAGAGTATCACACATATCTTAGTATAAATGTAAACTGATCAATGTGTGCAACATCTGCCATGAAGTTTACTGTGATTGGGAATTTAGTTGACCAGTTTGACAATATTTTTGATAAAATGCAATCACCCATCTTTGCAATTCTTCATTGCATAGATTCAACATATTGACTTAATAGCATGACTCAGTTGGATTTATCAATGATGTAAACCTCCTGTTCCATTACATCCCATCCCATTGGACTAAGGTCTGATGAATGTGGAGGTCACTGGACTACAGCAAACTCATGTACTAAACTTTCTGGGATAATTTAAGCTTTGTAACATGGTGTGCCATCCAGCTGGAAGTACCTATGAGAAGACGGGTCATAAAGCGTTGCGTATGGTCAAAAACAACACTCAAGTAGACTGTGGTGAAAAATGGATGCTCAGTTGGTAATCGGAAGCCTAAAGTAGGCCAACAAAATACGTCCCACAGCATTACACCTCCATCCCCAACAACCAGGCTACTTCCAATGGCGCTTAAAACCTTTGTTCCTGAACTCTTCTTCCCCCACACACAGATGCCAAACTAACTGAGTGACTGCCTAATGATTAACTGAATCGCTACTTCTGTTAACAAGCAATTGAACAAGTGCATCTAAGAAAATGTCTGGTCAGTTTATATACTTCTTACCCGAAGAAACTTGCATTCTGAGCCTATTTCTAAAAACAATTGCTGGAAGAAAAACATTCGAGATATCAGCCAAATATAGTAAATAATCGGCCGGAGATATTGGGCATCTGCTGCTTTAATTTGCAAATGTTGGCATCGACCATAGACGAAGCCCTCTCTGTTAACCTTTAGCTTAGATGGTACTCTCAATTTACATTTGGAGTTTTATTCCTGCTTTTTTGGAAATGTCTTGTTTGGAAACTGTAAAGCCTGGGAACACTCTTAACAATACTAACAAAATAAAAAACTCTCCTGAATGGGATCTCTTTTTTTTTTTTTTTTTTTACAGGAGTGAAAGGAGACCAAGGTCACATGGGAGTTCCTGGACAGATTGGTGTAAAAGGACAGAGAGGACCAGTGGGTCCGAAAGGAGAAACTGGATTCCCAGGTCAGTAATGGGCTCCTAATAAACAGGCAACCAACTGAATGATGACGATACAGGTTCGGCATGTATAAATCGCTTTTCAAAGTAGTCCTTTCTGCATTTGTATATTCAGTCAAACACTCTACTGTTATTTTGTTTATATATACGCATATTAGCAACCTTTATAGCACCTTTGCAGTCTGTGTCAGGTTTTTATATGGATAAGGCTCACCACCCAGGACACTAATCAAACCTGAACTGGTTAACTGCACACTGAACATAGATTATTTAAAACACAGCTGAAGGTTTATAAGACCTCAATATTAATCCGACTGTGAAACAAACCTTTGCAAGGCTATTTCACATTAGAGCCACCTTAGATGAAGACAGTAATGAAAACCACAAAATATAAACTGGTCAAACTGGACTGAACAAAAACACAGAAATATCTGAGCTAACCTACTTCACCTGTAGGCTGCGTAAATGTTGTGTCTTTGGTTTTCACCTTAACCATTAATTAAGCTATCTATTCCGCAGGTTTTCCTGGGGCACCTGGCAGCCGGGGTCCTCCTCCAACTTTTGTTACAATTCCAGGAGAAAGAGGTCCTCCAGGACCACAGGGTATCCAAGGCCCAAAAGGGTTTACAGGGGAGCCAGGACCTCGAGGCCCACCTGGAAATGCAGGTTGGTTATAATTAGGGTTTTCAAAATAATCAATATTTTGATATATTCATTGCTGAAAAAAATGTATCATTCAAAGATACTCATTTGCGGAAAAATCAGTACAGACTGACTAATTTACTATGCATACATTGTCGCACTGTAGCCTGTTTCTGCAACAGTGAAGTAGTAAACCTACCGGGCGACATAAGCTATCACAGTCTGTTTCAATATTAGCTCCATGGACATGGACAGCCCAATGATGGTGTTCTGTCGGTCTAAGCTGCACCGCTGAGATGCTTTTTCCAGGTGCAGAGTTCGAACCACGCAACACTCCGTTCTACTGCAGTGCAAATTACCACAGGAAAATGTTAATCAGCTGACTGCTCGGTCAGGCTACTACATAGAGAAACAGTGAAACAAACCAGAGGGCCCTTCTCCATTATTCCTCCTTTAATTGTAAAGTCATTGGAGGCTAATGAAGCTAATAATAACAGGCTATGTTGGAGCCAGACTGAAGCTGACTAATAAAGCAGAAAGAAGTAGGAACCAGTAGCAACCTACCGTGCTGCTGTGGTTGGTCACTCAGAATATTATGCAATATTAGCAGAAAGACAAATGCTGTGCAGGTCTGCTGCCAAATACATGTGCATGGACCAGATAAATATTTTCATACCTATTTATTCTGAAAGAGTACATGTATTAAAATATTTGACTGTTAATATACACAGAGTATAGAAAAAGTGCTGCAACACATTTATTCTGTTCATGTACAGGGTTCATGGGACCCATTGGAGAAAGAGGCATGCCAGGAATTAATGGGATTCCTGGAGTGCCAGGATTCCGTGGAGAGGTGGGCAATGAAGGGCACCCTGGTCTCCAAGGCATGGAAGGTACGTCTGACATTGTGGGGCAGTTTGGGATTAGGAAAAGGTAGGTTTGATTATTGTTTACTTTTATTGTTTTTGTCAAAAAAGGGTCTTACATCTATATATTATCTTTAAAAATAATAATTAAATTTAATCTAATGAAAACACCTGAAGGTTACCTGAACCTATTAATCCTCAATAGGTCAAAGAGGCAGGCCCGGAGGCCCAGGATTCCCTGGTATGGCTGGCCGCAGTATCAGCGTGGGCTATTTGCTCGTGAAACACAGTCAGTCAGAGCAGACGCCGATGTGCCCCGTTGGAATGTCTAAACTGTGGGACGGTTACAGTCTGCTGTACCTGGAGGGTCAGGAAAAGGCCCACAACCAAGACCTCGGTGAGTCAGTGTGAGCTGTAGAACTGCTCTGCAATAATACAAAACCCTGAGATGAGTTTTTTGACACTTCTGTCAGCATTTGAGGATGTTCTTAATTTTGATTTTGCAAACATTATATTATCTTGTCATTAAAATTCCTGTAAAACTAGGAATAAGATGAAATCCTGAAAGTCTCAGAAAATCTCTTGTTTTCTCTATTAGTCATCAGCTGGGACTGAATCCTTCCCAGCACTTGTTCTCTAGTCCCCTTGGTCTAATTCAGTTGCTTTACAGACTTTTAATTAAATCATTTAATTATGCTCCTAAGTGAATTCGTTTTTCAAAGAGGCAGAACTAATTTTTGTTTTTTGAAAGTATGCCAAAACTGCTAAAAACCAGAGAAGCTTTGAGAAATAGAAACTCCCTGTCTTTCCCACTGAATCTTATTTCTTCGAAAACTATAAATACTTGAGAAGTGAAGCAGCATGTAGGTGGAAAAAAAACTTAAACGTACTTTTCCTACGTTTGTTCCCATCAGGTTTGGCTGGTTCCTGCCTCCCACGGTTCAGCACCATGCCCTTTCTGTACTGTAACCCTGGGGACATTTGTTACTATGCCAGCAGGAATGATAAGTCCTACTGGTTGTCAACCACTGCTCCCCTTCCCATGATGCCTGTGGAGGAAAAAGAAATCAAGCCATACATCAGCCGTTGCTCGGTTTGTGAGGCTCCATCAGTCGCTATTGCAGTTCATAGTCAGGACATCACCATCCCACAGTGTCCTGTGGGCTGGAGGAGCCTGTGGATTGGCTACTCCTTCCTCATGGTGAGTTTCAGTTTTGGGTGGAAAAATACAAGTGCATGACTTCAATTCATTTGCTGTTCATAATAAAAGTTTTCATACCCCGTAAAACCTTTTCACATCTTCTTTGATGTGTTTAATTAGGATTTTATGTCCGATGACATCACAAAGTAGTGAATAATTGTGAAGTTAAAGGAAAATGGTTTTCTTCCAATTTGTTTTATAAAAATCTGAAAAGTGTGGCATGGTATTTAACCCCACTGAGTCACTATTTTGTAGAAATACTTTCTGCTGCAATTACAGGGATAAGTTTTCAACATCAAATTTGCTCAAACTCAATCAGAATGGATGGAGATAGTCTGTGAAAGTCGGTTTTTCAAGTTTTGATACAGTTTCTTATTTGGAATTAGACCAAAACTTTGTCTAGGCCACTCTAACAATACATATATATTTTTATTAAAACCATTCCATTGTATCTCAGGCTGTATGTTTTGCATCGTTGTGCTTCTTGAAGGTGAAGCTGTGCCACAGTCTCACGTCTTCACAGCCTGTAACAGGTTCTTTTACAGGATTGTTCTGTAATTAGCTCCATCCATCTTCCAAATCCTGCTGCAGAAAAACATTCCTACATCTACCATATTGTTTCCAACCTGTGTTATTGCAACACCCTCTCGCCTGTCTTTCCTGCAGCACACGGCAGCAGGAAACGAAGGCGGCGGTCAGTCCCTGTCATCTCCTGGGTCCTGCCTGGAGGACTTCCGCACAACACCGTTCATCGAGTGTAATGGAGCCAAGGGCACATGCCACTACTTTGCTAACAAACACAGCTTCTGGCTGACATCAATAGACAAGTCGTTCCACTCTCAGCCGTCATCGGAGACGCTAAAAGCGGGCCAGCTCCTATCACGCATCAGCCGCTGCCAGGTCTGCATGAAGAACCTGTGAGGAGGACCTGAAGTTCTCACCTGAGTCCATGTCAACAAGTAACTTTCATCCAGAGCTCAGATATGCAATGACTGTGCAATTCTTCGAGCTTTAATGTGCACTGTAGACACAGCAGGAAAAGCCATATAATAAGAACAACTGCACCATCAAACAACTGTATGTTTTTATTTCTGTTATTTTTTGTGTTGAATTTGTTTTGGTGCTTATTTTTTAACTTATTACCTCAGTTATAGTGATACATTGTTAAACACTAAAGTACAGCTGAACCAAAGATGCTTCTGCTAACTATGTATTTCTTCTGTGGTTGAGATGCTGCAGACCTACCATAGAGCCACTAACACTGCCTCCCAACCAGCTGAGGGGGTCAGAGGTGTATTTTAAATATCCTGCATCATTTTAATTGCTTGTACAAAACCTATTTTTCCATAGTCACAGCACGCTGTGCTCTTTTTTATGCATGTATCAACTACTGTTAGCTCATCTGTTTTTCATATGTTCACTGAATGCACTGATTCTGTTTAGACTGACACATCTAGGTGTGTCAGTGTATAGTATTGTTGGAAAAGGTTTTACACTACTCATATTTTGCTTCCAAGAAACCAAACCTAATTGAAACATTTTAAGGGGGGGAAAAAGGTCTAGACTGTCAGTCATCCAAGATGTAACAATTATTAAATTATAGCTAATTAGCATAGCTATGTTTCATATAACTTTTTTTTTCTGTAAGCTACTGCTCTAATGTTGAGTATTTGCCGAAAATGACAGACAAAATAAAATGCACTGTTTTGCAAATTCATATTAATTTTCAAACTGCATTAATACTTTAACCAAGACTTAAGGAATCAACATTTGGAGTAATAACCCTGAATTTCCCTGAAAATGCAATGGTCTATTTGTTTTATCCAAAGCTGTAGAAGGGTACTGGACATTTCTTTTTTAAAGATCTCAGGCTTCTTTCCTTCATATCCTGGATTGGGACCTCCAGGATTATAAGTGTTCATTTGGACAATCACATTTAAAGGGCCGTTAAGCTTTTGGGTAATTTCTTTCATACCTACTTCTATGTCCCGTAAAACCATTTTGGAACCATTTACTTAAATTATAGGGCATTGGCCTTTCTTTTATTTCTACTGCTCTGAGTATTTGCTCCTTAACAGAGTCTGTTTCTGTTTTTTTGTCATAGAGGTTTTAAATCGACAAATTTTAACGTCAAATATAACCTGAGTCAAGCAAAACTCAGTTTTCAAATGATTTCATGTATGGAGGGTAAAAATGGTGTTTAAACCAACGTGTCCTTATGTGAAAAAGACTCTGCCCTTTGAACCTGATACCTGTTTGTGCCACCCTGACTGGAGCTGCCATCAAGTATTTGAAATTTACAGCAATGAGTCTTTTACATCAAAGTGGAGGTTTTTGTTTTTGCAGTTGTTTTATTTCAACCCTGTTAAAGGACTTTCCAGCAAGAACAACCTGTTTAAAGTCATGACCCGGCATCTCAGTCGGATTTAGGTCCAGACTTTCACTCAGCCGTTCCAACCGCTTCATTTTGTTTTGTTTTAGCCATTCAGAGACGGACTTAATAATGCGCTTTGGATCAACTTCCTCCCGATAACCAGAATGAGCTTAATGCTAAGGTCATGAACTGATGGCTGGACATTTTCCTTTTGGATTTTTTGCCAGAGAGCAGAATTTATGGTTCCATTCGTCTAGACCACCATGTTTAAAAACAGGCATCTGTAACAGAGCAAATACTTTTTCACAGCACTCTGTATTTTCATGACTTTCTGAAACAAATAGCCATAGGAGTGCTCTTCTCCAGTAGTTTAATTCAGAATTCAAAATGATTGAGTGATCCTCTGTTGGCAGATATGATTTACTGGAGTAACATAACATCCTTTACTTGGAGTAAACCTGGAGTAAAGCATAGAAAGCTTTTTAAAACTGTTGGTTGTTAAGGCAGATACAGCTGGGCCAGCTTCATTAATGTCTCCAAGACAATGGACATTCTTAAGGACAATAACATGCACATTTAGGAAGAAAGGCACTTTGAAAAAATCCATCGACGTTAAACATGAAAACCAACAGGAAACAGAGGAGGTGGCCTCAGGTTTCATCTTACCAAGTGATTTAAACCAGTCACACTTGGAGGCATAAGACTAAAACAACTCACATGTTGGCTAGTTATGAAGCACTTCACAACCCACACATCTCTTAGGATGAAGCGACTGGTCAGACTTGACTTCTAAATCTGGAAGCTCCATGATAAGAACTGAAGAAACCTCTTAGGTGAGGGTCGAAACATCTTCAAGAAACCACAGAAGAGCAGTTTAAAGTGGCCTTTATCAGCCGTTCTCTTAAACTGAAAAGGATTGAAAAAGGAGTCAAACTTTCAGGGAACATTTCTGAAAGACCTTCCGAGAGCCTGGAGAATGACTGATGACACCACTTCAAAAATGCAAGAATGCCTGGCTGCTTGGACAAAGAGCATACAGAAATCTAGGATGATTTAAGACTTTTGCACACTACTTTACATCTTCCATGTTGCAGTTATTTTCCCCTACAAATTTACCTTAGCTGTGCCAAGCAAGTTTAAGCATTTTACAGAGTTCACATTATTATAATCTAATTTAATTAGATTCAATATCTTTATTCTGCTGATTAAATTATGTTGTCAACAGAGAAGGCAAACCTCAAAATAAAATTCTTTATTATGACCGTATATTTTAAAAACAATTCAACACTGACATTTTTCTTAATAACACAATTTCAATAAATTACACAGATCAGCATCAATACTTGTAAAAAAACAATTTGATTAAAGTGAAGAGTGATCAAAGTTCTACAATAAACAGTGAAATTAATGATTGGTGCAACTAATTAAGTGGCATGACAGTAATAAAACATTTACAAACAGCAGTAAGTTAGTTATCTCTTTCTTGGTGTGTGTTTTTTGGCCACAGGCACATCTTTGGGTTATGTGAGTGCAGTCTGAGTTGTTAAAGTGGAAGTGGCATTTCCCTTCCTATCAAAATCTCTCTACATAAACTAGATCTGCACTCATGTACTTCTTCACATCATTGGGAAATATGTTAGTTGTTAAGTCACTGTAAAGGCAAACGACCAGTAGTACCATCTCAGTGTGGACCTGGAGCTCAGACCAACATGCTGATTGATAAAAATGAGTCTGCAGGCGGAAGCCTCAATGGTTTGTCTCAGATCGCTAACAGCAGCTGGATTTGACCCGTGTCCCGCTGACCTCCCTGCAGTCCTCCAGGTCCACAGTCGGAGACGCCTGGTTCTCGTGCCTCTTCCTCAGGATGGAGGGCAGCACCAAATCGAACAGCGTCTCAAACAGGATGTCCACGTTGTACCCGGTCTTGGCGCTCGTCTCAAAACACAACTTGTCCGCCGGGAGGCTGCTCTTCTCGTCCAGTCCTTTGTATCGCAGTATTCTTCCGTAAAGGGCCAGAGCATCGTCCCGCGCCACCTGCTTGTGAAGCAGCAAACCGGAGAGGGACGTGGGGGAAGTGGGAGGGGTGGGCCAGGCGGACAAAACCTGTGGTTCTGTCCTCTCCTCCTCGCACTCAGTTCGGTCCTCTGAGAGTCCATCCAAATCCTGGCTAAGGTGGGCTTTGGGATCAGTCAGATCTGCCTTGTTCCCCACTAAGGCATAGATGCAGTCATGGTTGGCGGTGTCAGTGAGGGACAGGAAGCGCTCCTCCAGCTCAGCGAGGCTCTGCCAGTTAGTGACGTCGTAGGTTAGGATGACGGCGGCTGCACCTCGGCAGTACATGGAGCCCAGACCATGAAACTGCTCCCGACCTGGGAACACAGAGGAAAACTTAACAGTTAATAAGGACCTCCATAAAACCTAACACTCACAGCCCAATGTCACCTCAGCCAGATTCAACGGAGCACGTCTGAACAGCGGATACCAAGGGCTGCCATCGATCCTCAATTAGATTTAGGTCTGGACTTTGACTGGACCGTTCTAATATGAATATCCTACAATATAAACCATTCCATTCAATTGTAGCTAGTCTTTTGAAGTCTCCAACAGACTTTCTTCTAGTATTGCCCTGTATTTAGCTCCACTCGTCACCCTATTAAATCAAAGCAGATTCACTGTGCCTGCTCGAGAAGAGCATCCTCCCTGCATGATTCTGTCCCCACCGGGTCTGTTTAGGTGGACGGCCATGTCTTGGTAGATTTGCGGTTGTGCCATATTTATAGGATTGTGGATTAAAGAGTGCTTTGTGTGATGTTTGAAGCTTGAGATGTTGTTTTATAACATAACCCTCCTATAAACCGTACCATAGCTTCATCCCTGACTTTCTTTGGTCTTCATCAGGCTGCTTGTTCACTAATTTCAATTATTTTCTCCAAATAAACCTTTGAGGCCTTCACAGAAAAGCTGTGATTATCCTGAGATGAAATTACATACAATTACTAACCAGGTGAGTTCTGAGGCCAATTGGTTGCACAGACGTTTGTGGGTATCAGAGTAAGGTGTGCGCACCAGTCTGTTTTATGTAGAAAACCATGTACCCTTTTCCTGCCACTTGTTGATCCATCTTATAAAATCTAATAACATACTTTCCAATTTGTGGTTTTAATGTGATTAAGGCTGCAACTAACGATTATTTTGCTAACTGATTAATCTGTCGACAATTTTTTCGATGAATCAATCAATAATCAGATAGCAAAATGTGATTAATAGGACATTTTTTTACACAATTTGAACAAGGTGAAGCTAAAACTTTGCCGCTTGAGGAGGTCTGGATAGAGCATATTTATAGACAAAGGTTTTTCATCTTAAATGCGAAATTTATATATTTTTGTACAATTTGGCCTAATTACTGCCCTGAGTGTGTTGTTCTATCAGCAAATGGCATGTTTTAGAGTCTGTATACTACAGTTAATAAAAATTATTTCAATAATCAGTTAATCTGATTAATTGTTTCAGCCCTAAATGTGATGACCTCATTTTGCAACACAGCTCATTTTGCAGTAAAAGGCCTGAAAAGTTAATATGAACTAAACTCACACCAACGTGATTTATTGTAGAAGGTACTAGCATCGAGGCCCAACCCCATCGGTGCTAGTGGGTACGTTCCTCGACAGTTATCCGAGGAACGACTGGGGTGGAAGGGATAATAAGGCGTTGTGGGAGTAGTGATCGGACACAACCAGTCAGAGCAATCAACGAGTATCACATCATTAACTGCTAAAAATCTATTTGTCTGGTGTAAACACTAGAAAAATCCATCTGGAACGCTTGATTTAAAGAAAATGGCTGTAAAATCTTTGTTAGCTCCGCCGATTTATCTTTTCCTGAGGGAAGCTGAAGGATCTGATCAAGAGGAGAATCAGGACAGAGGCTTTCAAACAGAAGAGGCCAGAGTTGCTGCAACAACCTACAGTTTTCCTTCTACATTAAACCCTCAAAGCTATTTTAGTAACAGCAGACATTAAAGCCAGAAATCTGAGGTAGATAAAGGGTCTTTACAACAAATACTCTTTCCTAGCAGCATAGGAACGGCAGACAGTTTTATGCAGGACAGTCAGCAGTTTACAAACAGAAACAAGCTTTGTTGTTGGGATTGTGGGATTCATGAAGGGGAACATTGTGGGTAGGAATAAATTCCACTGAGGGCATTTCTGGGTGATGCACATAGTTGTATAATAATTAGATAAGCCCAACTAAAACTAAAGGAGTTTAAACAGTCCTGATCAGCTGCACCTATACGAACTAAACAGAAAAATCACCCTTTAGGTAAATAAATCATCATTTCTTACTTTGGCTTCGTTACAACACAAATCCACAATGAAAAAGTTTTAAACTTGGTATAATACTTGAAAATGACAGAGAAAAATAATAAGTACGCGCCAATAATTTTTACAGTGTCTTGATGAAGCAGTCCAAAAAATATTCACACTGCGTTAATCTAAGCCAGAGAAAACTCTAGTCACTTTCAGTCCTTGACTGGCATCGTAGGAAAAGTAAGATGTAAATGTTAGCAGTTTTCCTACCTTTCAAACCTTGGTATTCCTTAATACAGGTAAGCAACCAATATCTAATCCGGACTAGGGCTGAAACAATTAATCGGATTATTTAGGATTAATCATTTATTGAAAAAAATCGTTGTTAATTGTAGTGTACAGTCTGTAAAAAATGCCATTTGTTCAAAGAACCACCCACTCATGGCAGTATTTAGGCCAAACTTAAATATATAAATTTTGCATGTAGGCTGAAAAACCTTCGTCTGTAAATATGCTCAATCCAGACCTCCTCACATGGCATAGCTTTAGTTTCACCTAGTTCAAATTCTGTAAAAAAAAAAATCACCTATTAAGCAACTTTTGCCATCTGATTATTAATTGATTATTCAATGAGAAATAATCGACAGATTAATCAATAAGCAAAATAATGGTTAGTTGTTGCAGCCCTAATCTGGACAGAGGTGAAGTTGTGGCAGAAACCACTAAGCTGCTTCAACTAAAATTTGAAATGAACCAATTTCTGCGTCAAAATGTAACAAAACATTTTTAAAAGCTTTCAGCTGAATGACCAAGGGAAGTGTGTTGTTTTTGTGGGAAAACGTCTGTGTGTGTTTGTGTAACTTTGGAAAAGACAGGTTGAATCAAGGAGAATCAAGCTTTTTTCTCATCATGTGACCATTAAGAGGAAATGGGCCGGGTTTCTTTTAAAAGGCCAGGTCTGGACATCACACTTTAACTGAAAACGGGCGTAAATATCAGCAGGTAACATGTGACCGACGGTAGCCAACGTTCCCGTCCTAGAAAAACTACAACGACCTCTCTAACAGCTCTGTGGTCAGTGCTGACAGATGTGCAACAATAGCTTTGCAGTGACTCAGTGGTGCTGATCTGGCGTTTCTCCGCCATGTTGAGCAAACAGCTGCAACATGGGACCTGCCACAGAGGTCACGGAGTGAAAGGACACGGGCCGGAAATGGCTCACTGGTTACAAGGCCAGTTCTTCCCTTATCTCTGTGGCTCGCCAGCTCAACTGTGGTGAAGTTTATGTTTGCCTAAGATGGTTTACTGTTAATCGTGTTTACACAACACTGGAATGCTACTCCGGGTTCAGAAGCTACAATTAATTCTACTTTGATCTTATGAAACATAATATGTCAGAAGACCATGTCGATGGAGCTCTTAGTTAAAGATCTACAGCAGCTGAAGGCCCGGTCATAGTCTTCATCAGCCCCAACACGTTCTTACTCCAGCAGAAAGTCCTGCAGATGTTTGGAAACAACTGATATGAAACTATTTATACCTGGTATCTCTAACAGGGTTTATTTTACACACAGAGGTGCTGTCACTATCATTTAAAACGTGGACCCAAGTTCAAGGAAACACAAAATAAACAGGAGGCTTTCTAGGTAAAAAGTGTTATTTGGGCAAATATTACAAGGTACCAGGGTGACAAGGCACTTTTAGTGTTATGCAATGGGTTGATTTTGAAGAAAATAAACCCGTCTTGTTTGAATTTACACATAAATCGTACAGTCAGAGTGACTGCATTTCTGAAATGTTATTTGTTCATTATTTGGATAAAACCTTTGTATATCTGTGTTCATTTTAATGATGAGACAAACGAGTAAACTTCATTACACATACATGATAACCGCCATCTAAAACCGTCAAGTCACAGCTTCACAAAACATCAAACTGCAACCGCAAACCACTGCTTGGATGCAATTTTTTGCTAAGGAATTATATTTTAAATGCAATGCATATTCAGCCAGTGAGGTGCGTTCCCTCGCTCTAGATGCACACAGCTGATGTGTTTTTTTTTTAGTGGCTGAGATGCATAAAGCTCAAAGAGAGCGGTGAGGCCATCCTGCTGCTGGTAAACCAAAACAACACTGAGGAAAACCTTGGTTAACCAGTATAATCATTGCAAATTTCACCCCTAACATAATAACCACATGTTTCCTAATACTGTGCAGCCCTATCCTAAAAACGCATAATTTAAGATTCACTCTGAAGGCAGAAAAAGATCAGATTTTGGTTTAAACCACCAGGAATATATTCCTCTTCAGTATTTAACATTTTAAAGGGAGAACACTCACCGACTTCTCTTGATTGTCTGCTGAGATTAAATGTTCGGTTGAATGTGGTGCTGGAAGGGTTGTCAGACCAGTCAGTCTGCTCACCTGGACTAACTATGTGAACTCTGTATTTCTAAACGTTTTTTTGCTCACTTTGCACAAAACGTTTGATTCAAAACAAACAACTTTACTGCCAAGCCTGTGAAGTCAGGAATCACCTCAATAGGACCTGTATGACAACATGAAGTAGGAAAAAAGATCTCAAAAAGCAACACATCACACCCGGGTCTAAAGAAATTCAAGAACAGAAGTTATCGATATCTATCAGTCTGGAAAGGGTTACAAAAATATTTTGAAGGCAACAAGAAAATATCTTAAAGAGGGAGATCAGTCAACTTTAGCCTTGATGATACCCAAACAGATAAAGCCTTTTAGACCCACTAAAGAGTGTTTTGCGTCAGAGAGCGGTAATCAGTTTGAACAAAAATATTAATTAGTGCAATAAAAGCAGAAGGGGAAGGGGTATGAATGGACATGAAGCCCCACAGTCATGGAAAGTGCTTTGATTGGGTCACATCTGCCCGACGTTGAGCAACACAGCGCATGGCACACAGTGATTCCATGACACACCAAGCAGCAGGGGCGGAAATGACTTCATGCGCAGTATGACTGATGAGCATTTCGACAAAACAAATTGACTGAAAACGGTGTTACGTCACAGCTTTTAGGGATGCGCCTAGGTTACATTCTGTTGTCAGAGCAGAGCGTGACAGATTAACATGCAAGCCCACATGAAATGCAGCATCTGACTGGCATGCGTTTTCAGTCACGGTGGTCGGCTAAGCAGCTTGAATAGAAACTAGTTCAGTTTCTACTCACTGAATGAAACTAGTTCAGACAGTTAACGGTATATCAACCTTTCAGGACCACTAAAGCTCTCCGTCACAACGTTTCAAAGTCCTTTTAATGACATACCAGGGAAAGTGCCTGATTGACAAGCAGTTTCTCCGGATTCTTGGACCATGGAGTAACAGCACCACCCCTTCCCCCACCTGTTGTGCATACTGCCTGTCAGCTGGCTTGAAGAAGGCCATTACACTTTTCCCTGTAAGTTTTGGCTGTTTCGAAAGGTTTTCAGCTGAAAAACATGGTGTGGGATTAAAGGACTCTTATTACGGCAATGCCGTTTTAAATAGAAATAATTGGGGCTTTTTTTTGTTTTAAATTAAATGAATTAAATCAATTCATAACATTTTTGAGTCGATAGTGTGAGAATCTTATATTAACCCATGCCTTCAGGTACCATGCAACAAAGTTTAATCCTTGTGTTTGTGTGTGTCTGTGAAAAAGCTGGTATCTGGCTGGCTGGACCTCATTGTGTTGGATTATCAGGTTGTTTTCCTCCTCTCTGACCTGAAAAGCCTGGGTTGTGCAAAGCTTTACATGACTAGCTCTGGTTGTCCCTAAGGGGCAGGAGGGAAAGCTTCCAGGCCACGGTTCCCATGAAGCAGGCCGCCTGCCTGTGATCACTGAGCGGTCACATGCTGCTGATTGCCTCAAGTGGCGACATGACGTCTTATCAAGTATTGATAATGAAACACAGGAATAAACCAGCCACGTAAGAAAACAAGCAGAGGGGAAGCATGTCTTACCGGCTGTGTCCCAGATTGATATGTTGTATGGCCCCCACTGTTTGAGGAAAAACGCCCCTCCGACGGTGCTGATGGTGTCTTTGAACTTCCTCTCCATGTATCTGTGGAGCAGCGACGTCTTCCCCACATTCATGTCGCCCAGGAGCACAAGCTTCACGTCGGGCTTCTTCATCTTCGACACGTCGGGCATGGTGATGGTCCTCAGTCCCGCTATTACAGCAGGACAGGCGTTATTTATTTATGTGCAAATCCCGCAGAGGAGATACGGTCTAACTCAGAAAAATAACCCCACACAAGTCCAGAACTCCTGTAAAGAAAACCATTTTATAAGAAAAAAGAAGGTGTTTCTTCTTCACTCCCTCACAGTTACACTTCGGCACATTTCGGTGAGTGAGTCTGAACTTCAAAAAGTAACTGAGGTGAAACAGGAAGGAGGCGAGGAACTAATGATTAAATAGGAGTTATTCCAACCCACGGCACTGTCTTACAGGCTCACCTTTTTCTTCTTCTTAGGTTTTTCTTTGGAGGTTTGCAAACAACAATTTGGTGCATTAGCACCGCCATCTGGTAAGTAGTGTGGACCGGAACGACGCTCAAAAAACAACGATCCTCATTTACTTTGAAACAAACGACCCTGTTAAAGGTAATGCATTACTGGGTCACCTAACAGAGCGATCGTCTTTTAACGGTACCATGATTTTTTTTCTTCCGTTCATACAATGTACACATGATAATAGAAATACAACTAGGTAACAAAATATCTATTTCCACTGTAGAATTTTACGAAAATACAATAATTTACAAAAGCACATAGGGGACAAAAACAGCTAAATCTGCTTTTTGTGTACTTGGGTCGATGACATCACAAGAGACACAGGAATCACTGAACATCTGGCATATATGAACAATATGACGGATGAACAACTGCTGATCATTCAGAGTTATGCATTCAAGTTGCATTTAGGTTGCAAGGCGTTCAGCCTTACAGTAAACACACAGTTTGAGAGTCACATTATATTTTATGTTTCTGTTTAATTTTGATTCATCAGCAGTCTGAACTAGTAGTTTAGCTCTTAATAATTAGTCAACAATTATATAAAAACGAGCAATGTTTTTCAATATAAAGCTAATTATTAAGACTGATTTAGCACTTCTTCTGACATTGATTACATTTTGTTAGTCATTTTATGTCATAAGGCGGCAAATAATTTGGTTTATTTGTTTTATTTATTTTCATTCTTTCCTGATTTTTTTTTTATCTTAAATGTGGAAATGGCTCAACTGCCCTAGTTCAACTAAAGAAACTGTGTCCTAAAGGTTTGATGTTTTTCTTTTTAATCTAAAATCTAAACCTTAATGTAAAACTTCCTTGTTGCACTTTTTATGGAAGATTGACTATTTTAGGAAATATTTCTGGATGCAGCAGCATTTTGAGTCTCTGGTACCGTTAAAATCAAATAGTGAGACTGAGTTGTTGGGGGATTGGTCAATCATCCTCAGCTTTTGTCACTAAAATGCCACTATTTGAACTTTTAGTTAATTTTTTTGACTGATTTAAAAAGATTGTATCAACCCCACAAAACAATAAGATTTTCTCCACTGGATATTTTTGAGAAAAATTTAAAAAAATGTGAACACAATCCAAAGATTGTAAAGACAAATTCCAAGACTACTGATCGTTAGGTAGGTGTGGCTTTGAAGTCGCTGTATTTTTACCCACAAGACAAAACTCAGGGCAAAATTAACAAATTTCCTAAATATTAACATATGAGATCGTCTTTACAGGTAGCTGCACTTTGGAAATTTATAGGTGGGTTTTCTTAGATAGAAAACTGTTTAACCAATTTGAATTATACATTTAATTTGATTGCACTGTTTGATAATTATTTTTAATTGGAATGTATGTACCTGAATTGAAATCTGTATGATTTGCTTGAATTGACTTTGTAAAGTGCCTTTAGACGACATGTGTTGTGAACTGGCGCTATATAAAGGAAATGAATTGAACTGGACGTAGCCCATAATTATTAAAAGCGTATCTATCTTAAGTAAAACAGAAATTATTAAGACAACATATTAGGCATAGTGATGATAAGTTAATCTGCTGAAAAAAAACAAGAAAAACAAATGTAACACTTGCTGCAGCTGTTCAGACTAAAAGTTCTGATTACATTTTTGTGAACTACCACATTAACTGCTACCCCACATAACCCCGTGGCCCTAATGGCAGCGGTTACATCACTGAGTCGCTCTACATGCTATATGCCTCTGGCGCGTTGATACTGGTGTGTCCGGGCTGCCTTTAAACGCATCAGGACCGTTTTCTTCCTGTACTGCTACCCTGGGTCAGAACGCCTAATGATCCGGAGCTGTTGTGCGCACTTCCCAGCGTTAAAACGCATTTCCCGTTTAGGTAAGAAGGACTGCGAACAACACGAGGAGTCTTTCACGCGTGGGGAAGCTCCGAGGTTCAATGGCTGAAATTTTGCTAAACAATGGTTCCTCAACAGATTCAGACACAGCTCTGCTTTTGGTTGGTCACAGTTGCACTGTCGGTTGTCGCCACGTTCATCTGTTGTAACGGAAAAGGTAATGTGAATGGGCTTTACCGATATGTTATTTTATTTTAACGCAGCCATGACTGTTATGTCTGTAGCTGCAGCGAAGCAGTTGACAGTGTAACCAGTGTCTTTAGGACCCCGCGGACACATAGCATACGTGAGCGGGGCGGAGGACCAAGGATAGGTAACGTTAACCTCGGAGGACTGATCAGAGGTCAGTTTGGAAATCTGCCCGCTAGAGCTAATGGTGCCACAAAATGCTGCGGAAACTGACCCCTACTCGGTTTATCTAAAAATACTTCGCTACGCACTTTTACAGCGATGAGATGGAGTAAACAGAGGCGGCTAGCAAACAAGTAGTTGACCTATACGTCGTTTTGTTATGAAGCTAAAGTTTTGGACTACATTTATAAGCCCTTCTAAGCTATCAAAATGGCCACTGATCGGTGTTTGGGTTAGCTGTGCTGCGCCGCTTCGATGCAGCCATACCCGTCATTCCTCGCAGTCTGCGGTGTAAACATCTCCATTCAGCTCCCGTGGGTAGGGGTCACGCTGTAAACCGGATCAGCTATGCAAGCCAACACGACACGGGGCTTCTTGTGGTCGGACATAGAAACCAGGACCCTTCTCAACATCTGGGGGGAGCAGGACATCCAGACGGCGCTTGATGGAAACTTCCGAAACAGCTTCGTCTACCGAGACGTTTCCCGCAGGCTGGGGGCCATGGGCTTCGAGAGGACCCCGGAGCAATGCAGGGTCCGGATCAAAAGCCTCAAGAGGCAGTACCTGCTGGCAAAGGAGGGCAACCTGCGAAACAACGGGCAGTACCACAAGATCTGCAAGTTTTACGACATCATGGAGAGGATTTTGAGCAACCGGCCGGCTCTGGACCCGCATGAGTTGATAGACAGCGGGGCGGGAGCGGAGGAGGCCGGAGATGGGCTGGATGAGGACGGGGAGGATGCTCAGGATGGATACCCTGAGAGCACAGGAGAGTGTCCCTATCCTGCGGAGACTGAAGTCAAGCTGGAATACCCAACTGTCCCCATCCCCATTCCAGTAAAAGTCACAGTTGGCAATAACAGTAAGTACATCCTCTTCATCTGCTCCTCCGGGTTATGGTTTCTCCTTAAGAGATGCACCGATCAGACTTTTATTGACCAGTAGCAATTTCCCAATTTCTTCTTTGAGGTTCGACCAGCCAGTTATTTTGTTTATTCGAAGGATATAGGTGCATCTAAAAAAACTAGATGTTTGTTTTTTCATTCATTTGAATAAAAAAACTGTAACTATGATACATATATTTATTGCACGACTAATATACTCCAGCAGTTTTATTTTTGTTAATTATGATGATTGTGGATCACAGCTAATTAAAACCCAACATTCTAATTCTCAGAAAATTAGAATATTACAGAAGACCACGAAAAAAGGAAATGTTAAATTATGGCCTACAAAATCCTGCAGAAGACTGCTGACTTTAGAGGGTCTAGCAGATAGTCATTGTCAACCTCCACAAGAAGGGAAAGCCACAAAATGACATCGCTAAAGAAACTGGCTACTCACAGACTGCTGCATCCAAACATTTTAATGGAAAATTAAGTGGAGGGACAAAGTGTGTTTGAAAAACATTGACAGGATTCACAAGGGAATGATTGCTGCTGGAGTTGGTTCTTCAACAGCCACCAAACACACTTAACCAATACGTGGTCTACAACTGTCACATTCCTAATGTTAAATCACTCCAGAACCGAAGTCCACATCAGAACCGTCTTACCTGGGCTAAAGAGAAAAGTGACTGGACTATATTTTAGGGGTCCAAAGTCCTCTTTTTAGACAAAAGGACATTTTGCTATTTATTTAGAAATCAAGGTCCTAGCATTGAGCATTGTCATCTGCTGGTTTCAGTCCACTGTGTTTCATCCAAAGTCAGGGTAGATGTCTTGCAGGAAATCTTAGAGCACTTCACGGTTCCCTCTGCAGACCAGCTTTATGGAAATGCTTTTGGTAAATTGGTTTTTTTTATTATCTGTAAACCATAATCATCAAAATGAACAGAAATAAACACTTTAAATATATCAATGTGTTTAATTAATTTATGTATGAGTTAAAATACTGAAATAAAAGAACTTTTTGATGCTAATGTTTTATTGAAATGCAACTGGTATAGCACATGAAATAGATCAAATGTGTTGCAGGTTCTTTGATAAAGGTAGTAGCAGAAAATGAACGGTTTGGCAGATTATCCCCATTTATGCATCAAAACACATGTCTATAACATAAAAATCAGATTTTTTTTTAGTATTTGACCTTCTCTCTATTAAAAAAAAAGGTTTACCATCTAAAGGTGCATTTATGCTTGCTCAGTTATGCTCTTGAAATCTTCTTTTCAGGCACTTCTGCAAAACCGACAAACAGTAGCCAATTAGCTGGCAATCTGCCGGCCAGAACCCCCAAACGACCCAGGAAGCGGCGTTCCAACTTCCCCATGGAGAAGCTAATGGAGCAGTTCCTGGAGCAGAGCGCCCAGGCTGAGGACAACTTCTACCGCATGGAAGAGCAGCGCCTGCAAGCGGAGGATCGTCGCAGAGAAGCAGAACACGCCAGAGAGCTGCACATGCTCCAGATGCTGGCTCAGATGTTCTCAGGCAGACCCAGCTCATCCTCATCTTCTCCCTCCAAACTGTCCCCACCGGCCCGACCTCCGGTTATCTCCAGCACCCCCCCATCGCATCATACGCGCGGCCAGTCCGGGCAACTAAAACACCCCGCATCCCAGACAGACTATTTCAGCCAACCTCTGAGAACAGATCCTCAGGCTTTAGGTATCCGGTCTGGCAGTGTGTGTGAAGAGAAAATAAAAGGCAGCACAGGTGTGACGTAAACACTCAGCAGTGATTATCCTTATAATAGATTTTATCAATGTGTTTCCTGGTTATTCAGCAATTGTCTTTCTCTGAACCAAAAACCACAATAACGGTCTGAAGTTTCTATTCACTCATTTTGGACATGAATGTTAAGGTTTGGGGCTTTTAAGAGTTTATTTGAACCATTACTTTTTTCTTGAGGGACTAATAATGCAAGAAACAACTTTGATTTGTGAAAACAAAGGCTTGGATTGATTTATTAATTTTCTGTAATCCACACATGGTCTAAAATGAAGCAGCACAATGTATCTAATTGCATTTGTTATAAGTAGCAGTAATACTTTGTGCATTATCACAAAAGACTCTTAAATGCTGTATTTTTGAATTATTAAGCAATTGTATTCTGGTAAGATGTTTTCCTCATATTGTGCAGCCCTTGTCTAAATTATACAAATAGGTTCAAATATATACATACACCTACACTATTTGGTTAAACGTTTCTTAGCAAGTTTCAGATAACCCACACATTTTGAAGGTCCTCCTGGCATAATTCTGGCTGGATTCTTGACCTCTCATTTTCCTGTTGGAACAACCCATTGCGTCCAAGTTTTAGCTGTCTAGGTGTTGATTTAAGTTGAATTTGGAGGTGGGCCTTCTTCGTCATTTTATACATTATGTGCAATGGAACATAATGGCAGTGAAACGGGCCCTCTTCATGATGCTGCCACCACCATGGTTGCCTGTTGGTATTGGGTTCATAGGTTTAAAAGGCCTCGATTTGACTTCTCCAGACGTATTGAGACTCTGTTTTTGTCTGACTGTAAAACTTTCCTCCAGAAACCATTTGGCTGCAAATATTCGTCAGAGTTGAAGATGTGAATTTTGGAATGGGATTATTTGTTGGTCAGCACCCTCTCAGTCCATCATCATTTTAAAAAGCTTTCACTGTGGACAGTGGCACTGAGATTGCAACATATTCCAGTTTATGATAGACTTGTGCCTTGGTGGTTCCTGTGTTGTTCTTCAACATCCTAATCAATTTCCTTCCTTCTATCTGAGGGTGAAAGTTTAGGGTCAGAGAGTTGAACCTTGGACACGATTAGATGTTCCTACAGGACAATAGTGGTCATCCAAGAGGGGTCAAGTCCAGAGGGGTCAAATATCCAGCTAAATTTGGCCGGGAAACTTGGTGAATTCTACAAAAAGCATGCGATTCAGTTACTTTAAAGAAACCGTGACCAAATATTTGTGGGGTTTTAGGTATATACTGTATTGAAGCCTGTGTGGATCAGAGAAAATCCTCAATAAGTCCAAACTTGTGCACCTTATTCTCTTTTTTTTTTAGTACTGTTGTACGTTGTATTATAACTCAAATTTAAATGATCCTTATTAGGGGTGCACCGATTGATCGATAGGCCCCAATTTCCTTCATTTTGGATGATTGGCCGATAATTACATGTGAAACCGATCCTATTTACCGACCTCTGCCCCGTGCACAAGCATCGAAAGCGAGCACCTGTAGTAGATGAGAAAAGAAGCCGCCTGTCTGGTGGTAAAGCAGAAATGCTTTTGTTCATCAAGAGAAAAGTGACTGCAATAAATCTGTGAGTACAAATCACCTGCATGGTAAACATGCTGCACTTATTTTTTGTAAAATGTTTGACTTTTAGGAGCTTCTGTCCTGTAAGCTGTTGCACGTTTTTTTTTTTTATTTAAATAGCAACAAAGCTGATGCATTTTGGCATTTTCTTTTAGCACTACAAGGGAACCTAAAACTCAGGAGACTTTAGTCTGTCGTCAACTCACCTCAGACTTTGTGATTTTGTAAAGGCAAAGTGCTGCTGTGCTTTAATTTTTGGCAAGAGGTTCAAAACAGGTATGTAGCCTAACCTGTTGTGCAAGTTTAGCCTGTTTTTAAAATGTAAGAAATGAAAGACTAAGGAAACAGATTTTTTTTTAAATTTAGTTTAGATAGTGTAGTAGTTTGGACAGCAATGCTCTAAACTTTTCGTTTATATTTGAGAGCACTACCTGATGTGCCTTTAAAATAAGTTTGTATTGTTCAATGTTTTTTCTAAATAAGGAACACTGAAGGTGAATTGTGACTGTAAGTTATAAAAAAAAATCAACATTCGACAAAATCTGAATCGGCAGGTCAGGCTTTTTAAAGATTGGTGATCGGCCAGAAAACTGCAGTCGGTGCATCCCTAGTCTTCCTGCAAATGAGTAGATTTAAACTTTTGACCAGAACTGTTTTATATGTGATATTCCATTATAAGAATCTCTGCTGTTGTCTTGTTTTCCCTCAGTGTTTGAGCGTTACTACAGTTTGGGCTCTTCCTCACACAGAGGCATGGGTGATGATATTGTCCCACTAGTAAAGAGTATAGTTCCTCCACTGACATCCAAAAAGCACAAAGGACAAGATGGCCGTATTGGGATCATTGGAGGATGTAAAGAGTGCGTCACATGAAGACCGGCTCCTCACTTTAACATTTTATGATAATCTGCTGAAAACATTTGTCCTAAATCTTGTCATGCTGTTTTCGTCTTAGTTATACCGGTGCTCCATACTTTGCTGCTATCTCTGCACTGAAAGTGGTAAGCTGTAAATTGGGTAACTATTTTTGCACATTCGTAGTAGATTTGAGGTAGTTATTTAGTTTCTGCTTTTGCTTTTGTTTTGTTTTTTTGTCTTAAGGGGGGTGACTTGTCACACGTTTTCTGCACCAAAGATGCTGCGACGGTGATAAAATCCTACAGCCCCGAGCTCATAGTGCACCCTGTTCTGTAAGTACATTAGCTGCACATTGCTTTGACAAAGGACATCTAATATGTGCTTAAAGCTGCCATGCATTCCCAGACAAATATTGCTATAATGTGAGAGGACGCCTTACAGAGACAAAAACGTCGGCTTTTCATGGCAAGAATCTCACATTAAGCCAGTAACTTGTCATTGCTAGTAAACGGCTCAGTTCAACTTGGTGTGCTTGAGAGCCATAATTATTAACCAGAACATGTTAAATTGTTGTAGATTAGGTCCAAGCTAAGTGACAGGTATAAGCCTGAACTCAATAATGCTCTTGCCTTTGAACTGTTGTGTAAATGAGGGAAAAATTGTGATTAAGTTGGTTAAATTAAAGGACTGTTATGTCAATGAGGTAGTTTTACCTCCATTTTTGGTCTGCGTGTATTTTGTGATCCGTTACTGAGTGTTAAAAGCATAAATATTTCCCTATGTCCATTTCAAATAACATGTCTCTCTGTTTTGCACGTTTGAAGGGACAGTCCCAATGCTGTGGAGGAAATAGAAACGTGGCTCCCGAGACTTCATGGCCTCGTGGTTGGACCAGGTCTGGGCAGAGAAGACTCCTTACTGAAAACAGCCAAGGCACGTGGAATATATTCACTCATATAAGCATTCAACCCTGACATTGAAATTGGTCCTGAGTGATAAGATCACTGCTGGCCGCTTTACGTGCAAATAAACACGTAGCCGCGTCATTCAGTGGGCCGTCTGCTGAGCAGCAAACAGGACACCAACACCTCCTATAAACATCATACATCGGCAGCAGAAGCACCAAATTGTTGAGTTGAAAAAATACTCCGTTTATACGAGAAGAGACTGCAACATTTTCCAGATTTTCTTGTACAAGGACTCTCTCTCCGTTCAACTCACTGCAAACACTGAGGCGAACACAACCTCCCAGGGAAAGGGCAACAGTCATTCAGTGCATACATGTTTTATACAACTGATGACATGAAAAATTACAATTATTGGTAGTACAGTGTATCACAAAAGTGAGTACATCCCTCACATTCCTGCAGATATTTAAGTATATGTTTTCATGGGACAACACTGACAAAATGACACTTTGACACAATGAAAAGTAGTCTGTGTGCAGCTTATATAACAGTGTAAATTTATTCTTCCCTCAAAATAACTCAAGATACAGCCATTAATGTCTGAACCACCGGCAACAAAAGTGAGTACACCCCTATAAGACTACATCCAATAATGGTGCCCACACAAAATATTGACAATTCAGGAACTTTCACTAAGGGGTGTACTCACTTTTGTTGCCGGTGGTTCAGACATTAATGGCTGTATCTTGAGTTATTTTGAGGGAAGAATAAATTTACACTGTTATATAAGCTGCACACAGACTACTTTTCATTGTGTCAAGGTGCCATTTTGTCAGTGTTATCCCATGAAAACATATACTTAAATATCTACAGGAATGTGAGGGGTGTACTCACTTTTGTGATACACTGTATAAAAGGAGGGGGGGTTCCGTGGTTTAGACCCCTATGGTGGTGAATAAACCTCTGTTTGCCTCTGCTCCGTGTTAACCTCCTCACATTCTGCTACGTGCTTTACCAGACAGGTTGTTGATGCTTCTGCTGCTGGGTAGCTTTTTTTGTGGATTGATATCTGCTACAAAACACTTAAATGAGCTGAACTATGCATTTTAACAGACCCAATGTGAGAGCAGGAAAGGAGAACAGAATATGTGACTTTACAGAGGTCAGGTCAGCACACAGACACTAAAGACTTTAATCCAGAAAATTCACAAAATCACATTACAACCATCAGCAGCTCTGCACAATGTAAGCTGTATATAGAGTGCTTTGTAATCAAGTAAACAAACAACACACTGCTGTAGAATTGCCACTCTTTTCATTTGATTAAAAGGTGACAGTCAGCTCTCCAAACTACCGATTAAAGGTCACACTGCAGAGAAAACCTGCCCATCCACACCACCTCCTATAATCCACTGGTAAATATAATCCAAATTGTGCCGATTGTCTTTTTTTGATTAAAAACAACTCGAAAAAAATTATAATAACTTTCTACCAAAACAGATATTCTCTTTTATAATATTTCACAAAAAAAATGTTTAAAAGCAAGGTTTGTATTTTAAGTTGGACACATCTCGGTAACAACTCAGAGGCAGTCTCGTTGGGTCAGTGGGTGGTCCTTCAGTGTGTCTCTGAACACATTATGTTGAAACAGCTAAACTGGTGCAGGTAAAAGTGCCCCAGACCAGCTGTGAAGAAAGGGTCTGAAGAAAAATGTCCTCAAAAGGTTTTGAATGCGTTCACACTTACATTTAATGCTTCAGATGCAATCGTGCTGCTCGGGACGGAAGCTCATGCTAGGCCTGACAGGGCATACTAACAACTTAAACGCAGCTTCAAAATTGTACTAATATAACCAACTTGGCTACCCTTGACTAAATTTGGCTGGTCCATGCAACCTACTGAGTGTGTTTTGTCCAAAAGAAGCTGGTGTTTATTATTTGCATAAAATATTTAGATTGTCACACGGTTAGTTTGCAAAAGTCAGTAAAAACTCTACAAATTGTTTAATTTAAAAAATAACCTGTACAATTTCCCTTCTTTCAGGAAGTGATTGAGAGGTCTAAAGCGAGGGACATCCCTATAGTTATTGATGCAGTAAGTGTAGATAGAAAGTTCCAGCTGTTCCGGCTTTTATTTGAAAAGTCATACAGGCTTTGGTTTTCAACAGGACGGATTGTGGCTCATTACACAACAACCATCTGTCATTCAAGGTTATCAGAAGGGCATCCTTACACCTAATTTCATGGAGTTCACCAGACTGTTCGAGGCACTTGTGAGTGTTTTGTTATTTTTTTGTCAAAGTTCTTTCACTCATGTATTCTCGACACGTTGAATTCACCCTTGTTTCCATCATGTTGATTCAGCACCATGAGCCCATGAACAGCAGCGACCACCAGCGCAGTGTCATGCAGCTTAGTGGAGCTATGGGCAACCTCACCTTGGTGCTGAAGGGGGAACAGGATCTCATCTCAGATGGCAGCAAAGGTTGGTTTCAAACACATCTTTACGGACTCTCCAAGCAGGTCTTTCATCATTCCAGACTCCCCAATGTAAGAGGCTTTTAGATTTGTTGTTTGTAACCTCTTGTTATGGTTTGCTGCTTTTAGTCTACTCATGCAGTGTTGAGGGCAGTGGAAGAAGATGTGGTGGACAAGGGGATCTCCTGTCTGGATCTATGGGAGTCATGGCACACTGGGCTCATGCTGCTTCAACAGCAGGACTAATCAGAGGGTGAACTTCATTATATTTTTATACCTGGAACTACATTAGTGCTGATTATTTCAAAGAATCACACAGCTAATTCAAAAGAAATACTGAGCTGAACCCCAATAAGCAACAGTGTTTGTCTGCCTTTGTTTCTTAATCCCTTCCTTTTTTTTGGTCCCCTCTCAGGATGAACCCATCAGTGGTTGCAGCGTTCGGCGCCTGTTCGCTTACCAGACAGTGCAACAATCAGGCGTTCCATCGGCACGGCAGGTCCACCACCACCTCAGACATGATCCAAGAGATCGGTCCGGCCTTTAGGAAACTGTTTGAAAGCTGAAACAATCAAACATCTAGTAATGACATACACACTTAATCTTAAAATGTGCTTTCTTCAGGTAGGCTTTGGGTGAGCTGGTGGGAGTTTGGTAGGGGTATATAAAGTACATACGCACATTGTTTAAATAAACCAGAACAAGCACCTGATTTTATCTCTGAAGCTGTTTAAAATTCATTTTTCTTCCACACCAAATATGTTGAAGCCAAATTGTTGAGTTTACACAGAAGACTTGGCTAAATAAAATCAGTGAATTCTACTTGTTTGATTTTTTTATTTATTTCTTAATAATTGGTAAATTAGACTTTAGGGGTGAATATTTGTTAAAAGCAGTGTTTACTGTCATGGCAAGAAGTTTCTGCAGGGACAGCCACAGGGTGGCGATACAACATACTAATAAGAAGTATTATTATTATTAATGAACGTTGTTTTACAGAACAGGTTTTCATTCACAAAGATCAAGTGAAAGGTTGCAAAAATACAATTACAAAAATGGGATGATTGACAAAAAATAAAATCCCAACTTCATAGGCATCCACAGGTTTTAGGCTACACACACAGCATCAGCCTCATTCATTGGCCTCCTCTTTACTCGAATAAAGAGCCTTAACTCCATCTTTTCTTGCAGCAGCTTAATCTCACATTCAAACATTCAGCCCTAAAACAAACAGGACATTTATTTGGTGGGGGAGATAAATCCTATTCTAACAAATAATTGTCATTGTTATCAATGGCGGGATTATTGGTGCACCAAACACTTAAATTACTTACCTAGATGTTCAATTTTACTTTACCCTTTAAGTTGATCAGATGAGTTTCTAGGAATTTCAAAGCAGTAATTTGTGACTTTCTGTTTCTCTGGTGTATAAATTTGACAAGACACTGAGGATCTTTTTTTGTCTTTTTTTAATCCACTGGGCTCAAGGCTAGATTTCAGTTGCTTGTATCCGGGATCTCATTCTTTCGGTTCAGCTCTCTTCACCACAACGGACCGGTACAGCGTCGCATTACTGCAGCAGCTGCACTGATCTGTCTGTTGATATCTCGCTCCCCTCACTCGTGAACAAGACCCCCAATACTTGAACTCCTTCACTTGAGGCAGAACCTTCACTCCAACCTGGAGTGGGCAAGCCACCTTTTTCACGTCTAGAAACATGGCCTCGGACTTGGACAAACTAATCGTCGTTCCCGCCACTTCCCACTCAGCTGAGAACCACCTCAGTGTATGCTGTAGGTCTCGGCTGGAGGGGTTCAGCAGAACTGGATCATCTGCAAAAAGAAGAGACGAAATCCACTGGTCCCCAAACCAGACCCTTTCTGGCCCTTGGCTGGACCTAGAAATCCTGTCCATGAAAGTTATGAACAGGACTGGTGACAAAGGGCAGCCCTGCCAGAGTCCAACATGCACCAGAACAGGTCGCCTTTTCAAAGACCAGATAGCCCCTAATAAAGGAAGCCTTGGCACAGTGGAGCTTTTTGACCACCTCGGTCACTAGCCTTGATGATGAATGAGTCCAACGGCGAGTCTCCAGTCTCTGCCTCCAGTCTCTGCCTCCACCAGGGAAACAATGACAGCAGGATTGAGGAGATATTTGAAGAAAGTGATGCACCAAGAACTCCACTACCTGATAATGTCCCCCGTTGAGGTCAGCAGCTCCTTACCCTACTGTAAACAGTGTTGGCAAAGCGCTGCTTTCCTCTCCGTTGGTGCCACACGGTTTGTCAGAATCGCTTTAAGGCCAACCAAAAGTCCTTCTCCATGGCCTCACCAAACTCTTCCCAGGCCTGAGTTTTTGCCTCTGCTACCACCCGGGCCGCGGCACACTTGGCATCACGGTACCTGTCAGCTGCCTCAAGAATCCCACAATCCAGCCAGGCCCAATAGGACTTTTCAGCTTGACTCCCCAACCCTTACTACCGTTATCCACCAGCTACGGGCGGCTCATTCAACAATAGAGGTACAGAACATGTTCCACCTGAAAGACAGAGTTCAGGTGGAACATGAACTCTGTGTCTCTAGCCTCCCCTGGGATCTGGGAAAAGCTCTCCCAGAGGTGGAAGTTAAATACATCTGTGACCGAGGGCTCCACCAGGCATTCCCAGCAGACCCTCAATATAAGCTGGTGCATGCCAAGTCTGTCCAGCTTCCTCCTCTTCCAGCGCATCCAAATCAAACTATGGATAAACTGTTTATAATATATTTGTTGTGTTTGGAAAATAAGCCAACACGCTGAAAAGTTAGCCAGACATCAATATACGAGCTGCTAATAACACATTTTGAAACATCTTGGTAGTAACCTTTCACAGGGTTTCTCAAAATTCTTATGGTTAATAATCTTAAAAATAGGCCCTCAAATTCATCAATACACCCAGATTTTCCACACTAGGTCTTAAATTATATTTGGGTAAGTTAGTTCAGTAATTGCAGAATCTCATAAATCTGTGTTTCATTTAAAAATCACCAGACATCAAGTTTTAAATAAATTAAGAATTAAATATGCTTTTTCCATAATTCATAAGTGGTCACAAATTGTAATATTTTAAAAATGTTTTAAAATGGAACTTACTAAAGAATCCCAGTATCCGAAAGCCTTTTTTATGATGCTGGAAGAGATGAGTCTCAGGTATGTTTGTGATAACAATTTTTTTTTTTATATCTCTACATGTCTTAAAGGGAACATATCATGCTTTTAAATCCTTCGTTTCCATATTTAAATCATTCAGTTGTGGTTTATATAAAGTGGAACTGCAATGCTTTGGTCTGACCTCCTTGTTATTGTATGTCCACGGGCTCCTCTTTTATCCCTGTTCTGAGGTGCATCGTAGAGCAACTCGTGGTGCCGTCTCTTTAAATGCTACTGAGGCACTTCACTACCCGCCCCCCTCCTGGTCAAAGAGCGCTGAAATTTAACCCGTTCGGCCATTTTTGTAGTTTGATAACTACAGTATGGCGCAGAAATGAGACAAAAACCGCAAAAATAATGCAAAACTGTTAATGTAATAATACTATTGAATTCACGCAGTATAGTTATGTCCTCAAGGAAATAAAAGCAGCACACAGCGCTAACATGAGCACAAGGCACGATGCTACTGCTATCAAAACAATGGCCAGGACGTCATATCGGCACACCATACATTCATGTCTAAGATAAAGTTTGTTGTCA
Source organism: Crenichthys baileyi (assembly GCA_036173005.1). Lineage (NCBI taxonomy): Eukaryota > Metazoa > Chordata > Actinopteri > Cyprinodontiformes > Goodeidae > Crenichthys > Crenichthys baileyi. Next base: position 1,265,362 of record JAHHUM010002600.1, read on the forward strand.
TTTTAGCGTTATTTGCAGCTTACCGCTTTGCTGTGTCCATGGTTTCCATAGACAGAAGGAACTGACTGCTTAATCAGATGAAGTCTTTCAGGAAATCCTTTTACATACTGGCGGAGGTTGCGGAAAGCACTCGTCTTGGGGGAAATAGGAATTTCCAGGCACTTCGAAGAGGTTCTGATGCTGGGGAACAGAGTAATGAATTGTGTGGGTTAATTATCCCAACAACCAAACCAAAATTATCCTCTTTCAGCGTAGGCATACTTTAGCTTGGACTACAAAATCACAGCGAGAAATAAATATGGCGGATACGCGAAATTGATCAGCCAGAACTCAATTACCTTATTTAGTTGTTCAGCAGTAAATACTGTGACATAACAGTTGGAAAAACATCATAAATGATAGAGAAAACTGAACTGACTGAAAAATATAATCCAAACAAAATATAAAGTTATCTCCACAACACCTGGAGAGAGTAAATTAAACTTTTCTGCACTCCTACAGACTCCAAGTACATAACAAAATGTATTTAAAGGATAGAAATGGATTTTGCATAATATGTCCCCTTTAATGTTGTGGGTTTATTAATATTTATTTTGCAATGTTCAAACCTCCAAAGTTCCTCCAGCATATAATAAAATCCACATGTTGCAATGTCAATAATTAAAAAAAAATTAAAGCAGCTTTGGTAATTTCTTATGGAATAAAAAAAACTGATCCAAAACACAATGTGATACTGCAAAGGAGCGGCATGCATTTATACGTGTCAAAAGATGATGAAATAGTGCACTAGTGCAATGAAGACTGTATTATATAGAGGGGAAGGTGTTATTTTGGTAAATCTAGGCATTAAAGGTTTACGGAAGCATGAATGCTCTCAATCTGGGGACGTAAAGTGTTGCGCATGCGCACACCTGAAACTATTCGGGGTCGTCGTTAGTTTCAAGGAGGGAGGTTCCTCTGCTCGCCTGTGTTGTTACACATAACCTGGCGTTAGCAATACGGTACCATCAAGAAGACGAGGCAGCCCACGGTAAACTAAACCTATCCAGTGGTAAGGTTTATCTGCACAGTGTTTATAAGCGACATACGACTGAGCTGCGTGGTTTTTGGTTGTGTTTGTGCCACGTTTCGTTTAGTAACGGTTTAAGCTAGCAGGCTAATTTAGCTAACAGTTACACGAGAAAAGACAGTTAAAGTGGCTACATGATTAATTTACTTACTCAGATTGTTTGTTAACGGGATGAAACGTATCAAGCTATCCATATGTAGGTTGTTATGCAATTTGATAAAGAGTGTAAGTCTCGCTGAACGTTGCTGTCTGTGATTATAGTTAGAGCTTTGGCGTTATAGGCGAGCTTTTTAAAGCTAGCTAACGATTTAAATCAAAAATGATTTTGATTCCGTGCTGTGTTAAAACCGGGTTCTAACTTCCTAAGTGGGTCAATATGCTTTAGTTTTACATTAAGCAGTGGGAGACACTAGCCTCTGTTATCTTTTCGCACAAGACCTCCGACCAAATCTCAGATGAAATGTTTCATTTCATTTGTTCGGTTTCGTTGTAACGCGTCTGTTTCTGGTTCGTTACGAGACAATGTGAGACCACCATTTTATGTGACTTTAAGTTCAAACCACAAGTGAAAAAAACACTAGCTGTCAAGTTCCACCTGCAACACGACATCAACACATTAGGCTCCTACTATTTATTGTATTTAAAAGTTCTAAATATTCATTACACTGTAAATGTCAAATAATATACAACTGAACTGGAAATAAACAAAAATATGGCTAATTTCAGTCATAAGTGCAGCTCTAAGAGAAAATTATTTGTTTCAATTGAAACCGTAATACAATGGCATTTCCATGTAACGTACCAACCACTTATAGTTATTAAATGTTCGTATGAGTTTAAATGTTACGATATTTATACCTAAACAGTTTTACGTGCTTAAAAAGTTTGTTTAAACTCTGTACATTACAAACTGTCTCTGTGGCGGCTGGTTTTAGTCACTGTTTACTAAAACCAGCCGCCACAGAGACACTTTCTTCCCCCAGGCTGTTTCTCTGATGAACATTTAATAGATTACCAAACAACTGCTTACTGAAGTTGCAAATGCACCTTTGTATATATGTATATTTAAGGACATACAGATATATGCATAAATATTTCTTATAACGCATTAAACAAAAAAAAAAACAACAAAAACCTGAGAGCAAAGTGTACCGGAGTCAAATTCCTTGTTTGTATGTACGAATTTCGCAATAAAACTGGTTCTGATTAACACACACAGGCAGTCTCAATCAATCACACGTGGGCCCAAATTATTCTCTTAACATTTATTCAGGACGAAACAAAGCAGACATAAAACATGTCTGTCTTCATAGAGTTCATTAAGGTAAAATAACAGGTAGCTTTGTCTTTTCTGTTGGCTTATCATTAATGTAAGATGATCATGCATTGCGTTGTGCTTCCCTGTTAAACCCACATTTCTCACTGCCTAACTTGAAGTATTCCCATATTTTAGACTTTACACTGCAGCCAAGGGCTGCACAAAGCAGTTTGGAAGAAATGTTTTAATTTTATTTTTATTATAACATAGAGCTTAAATATTTAGCTAATATTTAATGGAGTCCAAGCTGTTCTTTGCAATATGGATATTGCATATGGTGATATTGTGATAATGATACGTTTGTGATCTTTTGTGTGCCGTGATCCATAATAAATTAAATTCAGTTTCTGTATATTGTAGCAGTTTACAGCAAATGTAATCCCAAGGCACTTTACAAGAAAACTAGGTCCATCTCGTACGCGGTTATATAGAAGCGTATGAATAAATCATTTCAGTCATGCAAATTCCAATTTAATTACATGTGGCCAGTTTAGATTCTAGTTATAATACAATGTAGTTGATTTCGGTTTACACTGTCAGTTGGTAAAAGTTTATCGATCTAAGGAAGCTAAGGACTCAACAATTCCTCTTCCAGAGCAAGCATGTGGCAACAGTGGAGAGGAACGACTCCCTTTTAACAGAGAGAAATATCCCCCAGACCCATAAAAACATAGGAAAAATTGATTGAGTAAACAGAGTTAATGGCAGCAGTAGCTTCGTTAAGTCGGTCTCCTAGGAGAGAAACACTGCTAAACAGAGAAGCACCGATTCATCATTATAACATATAGCATAAGAAAGAGAGTAAATATAGTTATTCACAGCAGTAGGGCTTTTAGTTGGAGCCAATAAAGAGAAAGTGAAATTACAGAACTCTCACTGCAGCAGGGCGAATCAGCTGAAGGAAGAGATTTTGGGGGATACCTGTTAATAGAGAATTGCAACAGTGCAGTTGCAGAATAATTTTTGGTGGCATTTGCGGTGAATTCTTTAGCAACAATAATTTTGTGTTTGCAGGTGTTTGAGTGTCGTGGGGTGAAAAGGACCCACGATGTTGAACCCGACCAATGGTGACCCAAGCCACGTTGTGGTGAATTATGTCGAGGAGTACTTGGACCTAGTGGAGTCTCTACCTTTCGACCTTCAGAGGAGCGTGTCCCTCATGAGGGAAATAGATGCAAAGTATCAAGGTGCAGAACCCCAACAGAGCGGATTAGCCAGGCTTGTTTTTACACATATCTGCAAATCTGTGTATTTGTTGCTGAGCTGTGTATGAAAAACACTGTAAAACTTACTCTGAAAAACAATGTTTTAATTAAACTGTCAAACTCACACATAAAGAGGTGTAGCCAGGAGTTTATAATGTTTCAGTTGAATGATCTTGGATAATGCTACAGTAGTAGTAGCATATTAGCCTGAACTGAGTTAGTCTATATAAAGTTGTTTTGAATCACTTTTAGATTTCTGCTAATTACTAACAACCTTATATATTTACTGTTATTTTAAAAATAGAATAAAGACTTAGTTGTGTATAGGGATAAAGATCTCACTTTAATATATTGTTTCTCAAGATTTAAAATGAAATAAAACAGTTGAATTGCAGGAAACACATAAGACAGACAAGATATTTCTCTCTTATGGTAACAAACATGCTGAAACTTAATCATTTGGGGGGAATTTCATTTTCTTATTTGTCCTCGATTCTTTTTGGGGCAGATGCACTCAAGGAGCTCGATGATGCATATGAACGGTATCGCCGAGAATTGGACTCGCTTCAGAGGCGCAAGCTTCAGTTATCCATCCAGAGGGCGCTGATCCGCAGTCAGGAGCTTGGAGACGAAAAGATCCAGATTGCTGGTCAAATGGTATGTTTAGAGAACACGCTTCAGCTGTTCGGATGTAGCAGCTCAGTGGAAAATTTCCCAAACCCGACTGTGTGCAACTGATAAAGACAAAGCAGTGCCTGCGCGTCAGTATGGTGTTTATCTACTTTGAGTACACCTGGATTTGTTTTTTATAGCCTAGAAAACTACAAAAAAATAAGATCTCTGGAGAAATTTTTGTTTTACTCTCCTCTTTATTTCTTTTTCCAAAAGAGAACATTGTAATTCCTAATAATTACTCATAGAACCAGAATTTTTACTCGTCGAATGTTAATAAAAGGTGGAACTGAGGTCACTTTAATGTCATCTTCACAAATTTATAAGTGTTAAATTCTGGCTGATTTTCTGCTCTTTGCTTGCAGCATTAACAGTGCTGTTAAAACATTTCCCCCTTGCAGATTTGGTGCTTGGAGCAGCACATAATGATGCACAAACACCTAAAAGAAAAAAGGTTTGGTGCAAACCTCAAAATATTTAAATTGTGATTTTAAGAGGCAACTGAAAAATATAAGAAATTGAGTCAGGAGTAGGTAAACAGTCTGCAGAAGTATTCAATTTGTTTTTATCATTTTACTAGGAGTGGATAAGTATCAAAAGATTAAATATGTACAAAAAAATGTCAGAATTTTCAGTACTTTATTTACATGCTCATTGTTTCAGGTGGAGTTGGTGGAGAACCGAACCCGACAGATAGAGTGGCATTCTGAGGTTCTCCTCTCCTCTCAAGAAGTCCAAGAAAGTCATGTTACTACGACGACACCAATGACAACCGCTTCTGTATCCCTGATGTCGTCTTCTTCAGCCACGGTCACTCCAGGCAAATCCGGCCACCATGACAAGAAACGAGAGGAGGTCACCCCAGGATCGGTTGGTGGAGACAAAGGCGGGGGGAAGCGCTCGAGGCGTCAGAAGAATGGAGAAAATCGGGAAGGCTACGGGGGTCTTGATCACTCGGAAGAAGTGGGCGCTTCTCGGGAAAAGAAGGCCAAAACGTCTTCCAAGAAGAAGAAGAAATCTAAAGGGAAGTCGGACAGAGAAGTGTCACCTCCTGACCTGCCCATAGATCCAGATGAGCCAACGTACTGCTTGTGTGAGCAGGTTTCCTACGGAGAGATGATTGGCTGTGATAACGATGTATGTCCAATTGAGTGGTTTCATTTCTCTTGCGTTGGGCTCCACCATAAGCCCAAAGGCAAGTGGTACTGCCCCAAGTGTCGGGGTGAGAATGAAAAGACCATGGACAAAGCCCTGGAGAGGGCGAAAAAGGAGAGAGCTTATAACAGGTAGCTCGCTCTGCTCGGCCCAATGAACACTGAATAAAAAGCTGCAATTGTATGTGTTTCTTTTCATTTAAAATTAGCACTGTTATGAAGTATTGTACTGATGAGAAGGAACATTTAAAAAGTTATTTTTGTAGCTGCTGTAGAGCTGAAACAAGATACGCCTCCATCAGACTTGTAGTAGTAAAATATTAACGGTAAAAAAAAGAATAGATCCATGTGCATGTTTTAAGATCTGTTCTGCACTTGCATCCATTTCTGTTTCCAGCAAGTCCGCTCATTCAACAAATAAAACATTTCTAAACATATAACTTGTCTGGTATAAGTGTTGCCTTGGAGAGCTTGGTTTTTATTTCAGTGTGCTATAACATGAAGTTTAACATCAGTCAGGAAAGTAACTTTAAACACTATTCACTGTTGAAAAACACTGATTTACTGATGGCTAAATAAACACTCAGGCCCTTCCAGTATGGTACAGTGTCCTGCCAACCACAAGCTTCACTGTTTGGGATGTTTCTAAACAAGTATTCACTACTCACAAAAATAAAGGGAACACTTAACACAATATAACTCCAAGTAAATCAAACTTCTGTGAAATCAAACTGTCAACTTAGGAAGCAACACTGATTGACAATCAATTTCACATGCTGTTGTGCAAATGGAAAAGACAACAGGGGGAAATCTTTGGCGATTAGCAAGACACACTCAATAAAGGAGTGGTTCTGCAGGTGGGGACCACAGAGCACTTCTCAGTACCTATGCTTTCTGGCTGATGTTTTGGTCACTTTTGAATGTTGGTGTTGCTTTCACACTCGTGGTAGCATGAGACGGACTCTACAACCCACACAAGTGGCTCAGGTAGTGCAGCTCATCCAGGATGGCACATCAATGCGCGCTGTGGCAAGAAGGTTTGCTGTGTCTGTCAGCGTAGTGTACAGAGCCTGGAGGCACTACCAGGAGACAGGCCAGTACACCAGGAGACGTGGAGGAGGCCGTAGGAGGGCAACAACCCAGCAGCAGGACCACTACCTCCGCCTTTGTGCAAGGAGGAACAGGAGGAGCACTGCCACAGCCCTGCAAAATGACCTCCAGCAGGCCACATATGTGCATGTGTCTGCACAAACGTTTAGAAACCATGAGGATGGTATGAGGGCCCGACGTCCACAAATGGCGGTTGTGCTCACAGCCCAACACCGTGCAGGATGCTTGGCATTTGCCAGAGAACACCAGGATTGGCAAATTCGCCACTGGCGCCCTGTGCTCTTCACAGATGAAAGCAGGTTCACACTGAGCACATGTGACAGACGTGACGAGTCTGGAGACACCATGGAGAGCGATCTGCTGCCTGCAACATCCTTCAACATGACCAGTTTGGCAGTGGGTCAGTAATGGTGTGGGATGGCACTTCTTTGGAGGGCCGCATGGCCCTCCATGTGCTCGCCAGAGGTAGCCTGACTGCCATTAGGTACTAGGATGTGTTATTTGAGTATTCCCTTTATTTTTTTTGAGCAGCGTATAATGAAGTGGAAGAAAGAGGAGACATTTTTCTTCATGAAAAGTGTGGCTTGCTTTTGGACCTGGATTCCATACGGAGTCCATATGCAGTAGAAACAACTTGCAATGTGAACATAAAGCGTTGCAGTGGATTCTCTGATATCAGGTTGATACTTTGACTGGGCCATTCTAATATGACTATGCTTTAATCTAAACCATTACATTGTAGTTCTGGTTCAGGGTCGACTTTATTCCGCTCTCTTCTTCGAGTGTTCCCGTGTTTAACTGAATCACCTTCCCTCCTACACCTTCACATCAGGTACTGAACAGTTCTCTGACCCAGTTTTATTGGCTGTTTTTAGCTGAACTTACGATACAGAAAACATTCCTAACCAGATTATTGACCTGAAGAGGAAGTACTTCAGGAAGACCACCTCCACATTTAATGTAATGATCATTTCCAACAGTATGCAGCTTGAACATAAAGATCTCAAATGGTGAGATTAAAGAGGCACTTCAAACACTTGACTGCAAATTGTTTGGGGAAAACTTTTTGTGGGAGTTACATTTGTGCATAAAGTATTTCTCATGTGTAAACAACAAGCCATAGCAAACCTTGAATCTCCAAAATCTTAATAAAGTTTCCAATACTTCTCAAATTCTGTTCCACCACAACTTCACCTCCATCTGTCATTTTTGGTTACCAGAATAAAAGCATTTATATGTAGACGGTTTTGTTAAAAAAGAAAAAGTCAGACATTCCCTGTTAAGGACGACTTTATTTACAAGAACTGGAAAAAGTGACATGAGGGACAACCAGTGCAAAATCTGTACATAATTTCAGTTGCATGTTTCTTTATATACACAAGAACTCAACAGGATTGTGAATACACTGTCATGCATGTAACAGTTCACAACACAGCAACGGACGTGGGGTAGAGATGTTTGATTTAGCTGTAGTAGGTGAAGCTCAGACTGCTTATTATTCCGCTGCATCGTGAAAACGGGCTAAACGAATCAGGTGCACAACAGAGAAGAACCCACGACTTAAATGATGCACCTTTGTGACGTTTACCATAAGTCTTGGGAAGTTATTAGTAAGAACACACCAGATTTTTTTTTTTTGGCTTAATGGCCCATTCTGATGAAGCACATTGCCCCTGGTTGACTAGAAAAAGGAGGGAACCAAATAATAAAAACCTCTTGCTGGGCCGAAAGAAAAACACTTGTTGGGGAAGTTGAGGGTAAAGTGCATAAAAGCTTAAAAGTAAAAGGATGGGAGCAAAAAGGTTTAAAAATTCAGTTACTCCACTAAAACTTGCAGCACACAGCTTAACGATGGAGCGAGCAGCGGTCGGGTTGGCAGGTCAACTGTCCCTCCAGCTTTGTTCAACAATAGCCGACACCCGCTTCTCGTACTCCCGTTTGTTCTCCTGGTACAGCTGGGCTGCTTGACTGTTGGCTGGACTGTTGGGGTTTGGTTCGTCAAGCAGAGACTGGTGGGGCAAAAACATCAATAATGTTAGAAATGTTTTAGCAAAAATCACACGATTATGTTTTCAAAAATGTTAATAAAAGCAAGTTTTCTTAGACCACAAAACAAGAATCAAAAAGTGACCTTTTATGTTTAATTTGTAGAATGATGCTGCCAATAAGTCTTATTTGGTGATATAGGCAAAAAATAATAATAAATCAATAAAACGACTGATATAATATTTAATAATTGTTTTTCAGGGAGACATTTTTGACTCATTCATTTTTTTAGGAATTGCTTTGCAGGGTTTAAGTCACTTTAAATACAGAACAAGACCGTTTTAAGGTCCGACTAGGCTGGTTGCTCATCATGGGGCCTGGACCTTTTTCATAGTTTAAAAACACCCAAATGAAAAAAACTAAAAAGCTGATGGTGGAACTAACTACTGAACAAACATACGACTTTAAGATGCAACTAAATGTAATTAAAAGCAGAATAAAAAAAGTTTGTTGTGTTTCTGAACTCTTCAGAACCCCTGCCTTAAGGACTACCGGATTATTTTTGTCACTTTTGACAAAATAAGGGAATTTAACAGTTTATACACCCAGTTCATAGCCAGTATCTTTGTTTTTTCTTTCTTTAAGGAAAAAGGGATTACATCTATTCCTGTGCTCTGGTATGTTGAAATTTCTTACCTGGATGGAAGTAAGAATAGAAGAGACGTCGTAAGTAGGACTCCATCGATTCTGTAGTATGTCTAGACATATACTGCCATCTGCGTAGACTGTAAACATAAAAACACCATGAAACACAGCCCACAACAATCGCTAATGATATAAGGTGACGAGTTACAATCCTCCTACCATTTGGATGAAACATCTTGGAGACAAATCGTACTGTGGGGGGCTTGTTGGGATATTCCTCTGTAAATTCTACAATGAGTTTAAACGTACCTGTAGAGGAAAAGGAAAAAGATTTAACTATTTGTGTCCGAGGGATGAAGGAAGCAGAATAACGCCGTCCCGTGTTGCGACCTCTGGTGACCCAGCATTTAAATGAACAGTTTTAAATGATCATTCGTTTTGTCTGTTAGAAAAAAAATAAAGATGTTGGGTAGCTTGACAATAACGTGGTGACCTGCAATACTGTAACTGCTAATTCAATTAATACAAAAAATATCACTTTTTGAAAGATCAATAAAAGGAAATTTGCTTATCAACTAATTTCTGTTAAAAATTATAAAAGAAAATACTTTAAAATCAAGAATTGCATTTTAGGTTTTTGCCCATTAAACTCATTTTTAACTCAAAATAAAGCCAGATACTTACCATCCTCAAAGGGAGTTCCCTCAGGGCTGTAAGATAAAAACATATATATTCTGTTATGTTCTTCCAACACTTGACACTGAAACTTTCTAGATAAATAAACACATCCTCACCCAAAAATTACTGCATTCCAAACCATAATGTTGTTTTCAGAGGGGGCACCACTGACACCAGCTGGAGGATCTTCTTGTAGCCTTTTATAACCAAAAAAGGGAAGGTTATGGTTGGACCTCGGTTCTTTAATCCACACATCAGGATTCAAGATTTTTCATTTTATGCAGAAAAAGTTAATTTCCTTCACATGTCATCTCTTTCAGAGTCAAACCTAACTTGTTTAAGTAACATTTAACCATAATAAGGCATACCATTTCTGTAAAATGCAATTGCACCTTTTCATTTTGTGAATTAACACATAGGATTGTTGTAACCATGGGTGACTCAGTTCCCCAATCACTGCTTACATAAACACCTACTTAAAAAACGTAGATGGTCACAAAAGTTCATCATTCCTACTGAACTGCTACAAGAACTCTGAGCAGCAAGACTCCTTCCTAATTCCAGCTCTTAACCAGAGACTATCCCTCCAGTCGAGCACACGCCACTTACAGCACCTAGGAAAGTCAGTCCGAAGATTCCTGACCAAAACTTCAAATATTCTGTTCCAGAAATAAAATTGAACCCTTAAAGTAGCTATGCTACTGTTATGTATGTATGATTCTATAGCCTTTTCTTATCATCTCTCTCTCTGCTGCCCTAATTAAATATATCTGCCCTTGTTGCTCATCTGCCGCACCGCTCACTGCTACAGTTTACACAACGTAGCTGTTGATATCACATAGGATGCAACACATAGTCAAAGATAAACTGATACAAGAGGATGAAACCCTTTAGGAGGGTTAAGAACAGGCATAGATAAAAGCAGGACTCACGCTCCACTCTTTGCTCCTCTCGGTTCATCCCCAAGATGGGCTGAGGGGGGCCCGGTACCGAAGGTGAATGTCACTCTGTATCTGCTCAATACTCTGTTCACTGATCATTTTGGCATTAAATTTTGATTTTATACTTAACCATTTCTCATTATTTCACAAGGTAAATACTTTGCTGGTTTTACTGGTTGGGTCTCGGAACTGGAGAGAAACGGACCCGGAGGTCCACAGGGAGGAAATAGAGTAAAAACTCCCATTTTACAGCAGTACTATCAGAGCTGTTTTTGCTTCAATTCCCTGGTGGTGATTACTGTACTGGCTGCATGATTTTATGTGCAAGCCAGGTTTAAATAGCCCATGGAAGTTTCCGTCAAAAACTGTAAATAACTTTTGCTGAAAAACGATGTAAGCGGAATGCTTTATTAGCATAATACTCTCTTTTGCTGTTTTAAATGGCAAATATGTCATTTCACAGCAACATACTTGAACTTTTTTGCTGAATAAACAGATTTTTGCAACTAAATACCCGACATTTAAACTACTTACAGCAGAAAAGATCGTTTACTGAACGTGTTATTCACAAAACCTAAAATACTTTTCGGGTTAGAACCTTTTAAGGTTTGCAATGTAATAGAAAGGCTCTTTCAATTTGTTTAAATATTCAACTCTTAAAATGATTCCCTAGCAAAAGCGCTTAAACGTTGCCAAGGAACCCCGAAATGAAAAGACTAATCGGAGATGTGTTTTTCTAGGAAGCAGTGAAGCTTCTTTGAATACAGAAACACCTCTTTATGTGGACAAAATGTTCCTGTACAGGCCGAACAACAACTCTGTTAGAATCTCCCTTCATAGAATGCAGGCGCCGCTTGTTTGGGACTTCCTCCAAGACTTAAAGTCAATCCGCAGAGAATTACGGGTTATAAAGCCACTTCCCCGAGTTAAACCTTTTCAATTCAGCGTGAATGTGTACATGAATATTTTAATTAATACACTTCAATAAATAAATTGGCGTTAGAGTGTTATAAAACAAACGAATTCATCATCAGCTATGCTATTTAAGGTTATTAACAAGAAAAAAAGGCAGACTTCACCGTACGTTAGCTTGCAAAAAGAGCGAACCCGGTAACTCCTGTCGGACATTTCAATGGTGGCTAGTTAAGGGTTAGCCAGCAGCTGCAAACTGTACCAGTAAACCAAGTCGGCTAACCTGCTAGCAACTGTTCGTTTGTCCGGCATTCCTCGCTCGTAAATATTGAACGGTACTTCAATGCATTACAAAAAGATTATTTAATACTCAATGTAAACAAAAACTGTCTGTGTTAAATATGTTATGCACAATGGAGCTGGGTTGTCTCGTTTATTGTAAAAATGCCATCGCTAGCTCTAATAAGCTGACGTAAGCTAGGCTAACGTTAGCTGTTTTGACAAAACGGCTAACCCAGTGGTGTCGGCAGAATTCCAGACCGTGAACTCACCGTTTAAAATCCCTCATAAGTCTTCGTCTGGCCGGGGTGGACATGTCTTGGCTTGCGGATAAGTAACTGATAGCTCAACTATGCTGACTATTACTTTTTACAAATCAAAATAATATATTAATGGTTATTTGTGACAAAGCAGTGAAGCTTTGACACTGCGGCCGACGCTTTACGTCGTTCCCCAGATAACCCAGAGTCGCCGTTCAGCTCAGATAGTTAAGGGCCATACCACCCATCTAGGGAGGGTAGGCATTTATAAATTAGCCAATACGTTTCAGCCTTTAAATGTAAGTTAAAAATAAATATATAAACAGAATACGTATTTGGCCTATGTTAATACGTATTTTTGATAAGATGTGTGTATCTTATGTGATTTTTCTTAAAATTGTCACCTCCAGTCATGGTGGAGACCATCTGCTATCGGGGGGCGTGGCCTCAGAAACGTGACGTGACGCATGAAGTGATGACGAAGGTCGTTCCCACTGGCAGGTATGGTGTGTCCTTACACGTGAACCTATTGATCCTCTGCTGTTTCACATGTGATTTGGAGTTTCAGTTTATCAGCTGGCCAGCACCTTCATTCATTTATTTAATCACAGAAATGATTGTGCTCTGGGTAAAACATGGAAAGTTTATTTTAAATATAATCAAACAATAAATGGATAACATAAAACCTCTGTTGGTAGTATAAAGAAGGAAATCACAGGAAGCTATTTTTCTGTTTTTTTATGACCTGAACTTTCATATCGTAACATAGATTGAACTAGTGTTTAGCTTCAGTCCATAGAAGTTTGGTTCCCCAGAAAGCGTTTGATAATTATTTTGTGTTTGTAGCAATAAGATTCACTTAAGTGTACAAAATATTCCCGGGAGTTTTAAGCCTTATTCCATACCAGTCTCAGAAATTCATCCTTATTACGTTCGTTAATGTTCAGAAACGCCTGAATTTCTCACCACCAAAGGCAACGTTTTAAAAGACATGAAAACATTAAACTACTAAATAAATTATGCAATTTGCCTAGCATTTCAACACTATAGTGTTACAAAGAACCTTTAAATATGTTTGCAGTCTTCTACTTTTTGTTGCTTAATCTAATTTTCGCAAAATATTATATGTATGTTAGCAGGTATCTATGATATATAGTTGTTAAAAAAAAGTAAGTAAAACTCAAAATCCTTATATTAGCTTTCATCTCCATTTGTGCAAATGCATTTGGGAACACTGCACATTCTACAATTTTAGGAATAAGGACCAATAGGCAGTTCAAAAAACAGTTTACATTCATCCTTACAAGCCGAAACATTTGCTGTACAAACTGAAAAATAAAAGATTTAGCCTTCCTGTGAAACACTGGACTAATATTTGGTTTAATAACCAGTTTCTGAGAACAGCTTTAGATCAGTGTAGCATAGACTTAACCAATTTCCAGCACCCTGTGAACAGCTATTCAACCCCAGGACAACTGTACAACATTCCACATCCTCTCTGCATTTCTTGGATCAAGTTCCAAGGATTGGGGTGGCAACTCCATGATGTTCCCCTTTTTGTTCTGGGAGCAAATTGCTGCTCACTTCCTGGTGTGCTCGGGGTTGTCGTCTTGTTGAAACACCCAGAATAAGGAAATATGACCTCTTGATGTAATCACTGATCCATATTCTGTTGTATGCAATAAATAGGCCCAACACCATAGTATGAGAAACACCCTATATAATGAACGATGTCTGAGCCACTATGCTTCACAGTGAACTGTGGGTTGAATTCAGTGTGGGTGGTCTTAAAAAAACTGTAGCCCAAGACTAACAATGTAGCGTTCATCATGTCTATAACATGTTGTTCTTTTGCAAATCAATCTGCACAGAACATGTTATTCTGTCAGGATTGAGGCTTTGCAGGGACTTCCTACAAAAAGTTTTTCGTTAATTAGGGGTCTTCTAATTGTTACAAGGGGAAAATTGGCCATTTATATGATTCCAGTCAACTGAACGAGCATTTTCTTTAATAAAATATTTTTCAGACAAGAGAACTTTACTGATCCCACCAGGGGAAATGCACTTGTACTAGCAAAAAACCAGTCTGAAAAAACCAAAGTAGGCAAGTATTACAGCAAGGTTTAGATAAAGGGTTATGATAATGCCTTTATTTCTCACTATTATATTGTTTGTACCAAACTAAACCTAATTAATCTAAAATCTTTTATCTTGCATCAATCTAAAATAAATTGGGGAAGAAAACATGAATGTTTGCAAAACTCTTTTATTGATATACATTGGATGTATTTAAACTGGTTTAACATCAACTTGAAACAAATGTATCTGTAGTGTTGGCAGTGCTTCTTCTCAGATCCTTTACTCTTCTTAAAACAGGAAACATTTTAGTTGCTTTTATAAAAACGAAAAAAATTCTGATTCATCCACAGCAACACGTCTCTGTTGTTTATAGCCAAAAACAAACACTAAACAAAAACATGACCACTCAGTGGCTTTAAGGCGTATGAATGGTTAATTAGGCCTAAATAACACTCATCTACATCCTTGTCACTTTAGCATCCGTGGTAAAGAAGCATGGTGCTGTAGAGGGTATGGTCATACAACTGCTCTGCTTTGACAGACTTCTGGTGCTCCACCTGGCTGCCAACACTGCAACTGATCTCACTGCTGATGTGCTGACCAAGGAGCATTCCTGCCGTTGGGCTACTTGAGAAAAAATCCCCGCAGTGTCTCTCACCTGCCTCTGTAAACAAAAACAATTGTCAAAACCGGTCTCATTACAACTGAGACAGGCGGGATAAAAATCTGGACTGATTTTGTTTTGCACACCTTTTTCTAAACTTGCAATCGCGTATAGGATGCCAGTTATGAAATGCGATGAGGGCATTATGTGACCCAATTTCAAAACCCTAGAAAATAAAATGTTCTGTACCTTTCTGGAATACACAGAAAATACGATCAATAAGTTGTGAAATACACCCAAGATCCTGACGCAACTCCACAAGCTTTGACCGGAGACTTTGCCTAAAGTGGGTCATGTTCTCATGAACGTTCTCTGCTTCGCGTGACCTAATTTATTTAAATCTACCAAAAAAAATAAAAAGGTTACAGTAGTTCTGGCAATCCACAACAAAGCAGAAGAAGCATATCCTAACATTAGAGAATAATCAAAAGATGCAATTTGTTCTTACATCAGAAAGCAACAAAATAAATTAAAAAAAGACATGAGATTACATCAAAAAACAAAGGCCAACGCAATCATGTTTATAAAAGTCATCCACATTTAATGCTTTCACACAGTCAAGTACAAAGCTGAACCTGTTTAGTACAAAGAACTGCAGTTTCAAAATACACACTCACCTCATTTCATCAGAAAAATATAAACAGAAAAGACTCAACAGGGAGAACAGCACGCTAACGTGAAAAAAATTGCATCTACAAAAGGAGAAAAATAATGTATAGTATTTTTTTTAATTGTTGGACATAGCTTAGGATGTAAGGCTTTAAAAAAAACACGTAATCTTCCTTGAGCTGTTGTCAAAACAACTGTCAAACAGATTAATACATTTGATAATTACATGAGATATTCGGTGACATATTAACACACAAATGAGCCCCGTTGACTGCATAGAAACACATAACACAAACGATACAGAACATCGTTCTGCCGGATCAAAAACAATTAGAGGGATAAGCATATATCAAGTCCGACTAGCATTTTACAGCTACTACAAAAAGGCAGGAGGATTATTTATTTTTAAAAGCTACATTCATGTTGGGATATGCTTTGGCTGAAAATATAAAATAGTTTAGGTTAATGAATAACATCAGAGATTGCCTTACCATTAATGCATATATCTAGCGGTGCCCAAGCAATATATAAAAGGCAATTTAAATCTAGTAGTTGATCTACTTAACTTTTTCCTCCAAATAGATTTTATAAGTGGAAAACAATATAACAAAATGTAAACCTGTGATTTTCCAATAAGCTGTTGTGTAAATAAAGATTTATCCCTTTTAAAAGTCAAATCTGTAAATTCAGGAACTGATGCTGAAAAGGTTTACTAGAAAAATAAAAATAAACTCCAACTTCTGGAGTTATCTAAAGTACTCATTTGGCCGACACAAACTACACTTCTTTTGGGGATACAAACACTTCCACAAAATTGTGCAAAACAAAATCAGACTTTAAATACAAACCTAAAGGATTACATGTGGGTAAACTGGAAGGAGAGGATATAAATGTACGGATATACAACTAGAAGAAAAACAAGTATTTTATCCATCCAAATATTATCAGTTACATTGGCAAGTAGGAAACATACCACTCATACACACACTTCTACACAGCTGTCCAATTTAGCTCACAACCAAGTCAAAATAAATGCATTTCCTTGTGTGCATACCACATAACAGGAAAATCTGATAATACGAACAATCTATATTAGTGTGCTATTATACACACAGCTCCCTTTACAGGTAGGCATAAGAGTTAGTGCAGCGACAGGGAGTCTGCATTGATGCCACAGTGATGACCTCTAGCTCTTTAGCAGCAGGGCTCGATTTGGCCTGCAGCCCCTGGTCTTCACACTGATCCACAGGCCCCAACCCCTGAGGTGGTGCAAACCCATTCAGCCCAAATGCAAAGCTTCCTGGCCCACCTGAGGTTACAGCTGCTGCCATCTCCATGTTCATGCTCTCCATCTGGGCTTCTCCGGGGCCATCTAGTGTCCTGTTTCCATTTAGCGGTTCGGGTGGCATGGACAGTTCTGAGAAGAGAGACAGAACCGCTTACATTTTTTTAATTAAACCTCAACAACTCAGATTTTTCCCGTTTTAAGAGCTGTTCTTCAGAGATTTATTGATTCCCTTTGTTCCAGTATTAAAAAAAATATCAGATGTTCACAACAATTTTTATTGTTGTCCGACTGAATTTTTCTGAAAATGTTCAGTAGACAACCACCATACAGATTCATTTTTCTGCAGCCCAGAAATTCTGTGCTACTGAAAAATCATAAAACCAATAAAATGTCACTTATTACATGATGGTGAAAAAAATAATGTCTCACATCACCAGAGTTTACCTAAGCATATCAATGTTATTTGGCTTTATAATGGTATCCATGTTTCTGTGATTGATTTTCAACTGATTATGGGTCTGTGGCACCAACATGAGCGTGTTAAATGGAAGACATTTGCATAAGACTAACAAGCCGATTTTCATTATATCATCCTAACAGAAAACCTAAGAATTTTAAAAGCTTTCGACACGCCTTCAAAAACCAGATTTTGAAACCATCCTGAAGCCCATCACATATGTAAACTGACTGTAAACAGAAGGACTGTTTTCTTGACATAAGAAACAAACAGACGAAGAGGATGTATTTCTACTCACCCTTTAAAAACAGTCTCTCTGTTGGAAAAACTACTGGAATATTGAACAATTGGAATTTTCTCCGTTTGAGGCAAATGATGGAGAGCAGCTGGTGTCTGTCTGTCTGTCCATCAAATAGGGGTAAATTATACATGGACTAATAGAGTTCGAGTGACGTTACGATTGATGCCCCCAGAATTTACAGTTATATAAATGTAATGTAGTTAAACCCTCACCCAACCTGAAAACTGCCAGAATTAGTGTTCAAAATTCAAGTTTTTGTAACAAATGTTCATTCTTCATTGTGGTAATTTCCATGCAGACTGATCTCAAAACAAAGCACTTTTAAATCCCCGTGCATAGTTCCAGTTTGTTAGGTCTCCTAGCTACTGCTCTCAGACCACATTTCTCCTGACTTCCTTCACCTCGCCGAATAAAATTACTACATAGATCTTTACTAAATTAACTCAAATTGGAGTTGCAGACTTTGCAATCACTACTTTCTTCCAGGTGGACATCGTCTAATGCAAAATTATAACAATGTTTATAAATAACATTCTATTTGAAACTGTAAACTTTCTTCTTTGCAACGTTCTTCTGAAATGATTAGAAAGAATTGTTCAGACAACTGAATTGTAAATTTTGGGGATTTCTGCAGACTGAATTCGTTTACCATCTGCATATAGGACATTATACACAGTAGTCCTGATAATAATACACATTCACATGTGCAAAGAAAATATTACTTTAATATTTCTCAAAAGGTAACCCAAAACAACAAAAACAAATATTAGTCGAGTGACCTACCATTAGGTCTGGCCTTTTTCAAAGGGTTTGCCTCATTGCCCTCAAAGGACCTCTTTCTGTTGTGCACACCATTCAAGAAGCTGCGTCCCTGGATGGTTGTGTGAGCATGGCCCCCATTCTGGGTCATGCCGTTCAAAATAGCCCCGTTAAGGGACTGAGTCATGTTTTGCTGTAGGTTCTGGGCATTGGCGAGCATTTGAGCACACTCCTGGAATCCCTGTGCGTGGGCCAGGTCGGCAGCGGTCAGCCCATTGGCATTCCTCATGCTGCACAACGGGAAGAGGGAGTGTCAGAAGCACTCAGTGCACGTTTGATTCACACACAAAAAAAACAACAACATGAGACAAGCCCAAGCGCACGCACGCACGCACACAGACAGACTCATTAAGCAATTATTCGCACAGACATTCATAGATGTATAAAATTAGCCTGTTCTACTCTTTCCTTTCACGTACTCTTCGTCATTTCTCATGAAGATGACGAATGATCCTCTTCGGATCAACTGCACTTTTCATCAAACTTAATTCCTTTCCCAGTTTCCACGGAATAAGGGAAACGCATCTGCTGTGAAAGGACATGATTAGGACAACTGAAGACATTTTAATGCTCAGTTTGTGTTTCCAAAGCGAATGAAGGGATGAAGACGATGAATACAGTTTGCATCAAATCAGTCACCGTATCAAAAGGAGATCATTTCTGCAGACGGATGCAAAGTTTGGCTTCTGTGCAAGAGATGGGAACTCCATTTACTTGTTTCCAACGCTGATGGACCTCCACATCCCGATTAATATTCCAGACAACAAAAGCTGTCAAAGCAAAGAATCCTTCAGAGGTAAGCAAGACTTGGAAATGTCTACGGATCAAATGTAAAATTGTTTCCTTCAACAAATCTCCACAAGAGTAAGGAAGAGGATGAAACAAGATCAAGCATGAAAGATCCTGACATCTTCTCTCAGGCTGAGGAAGCCTAATTTAAAATCTTTAAGGAAAAGTGAACAAGTGAATAAAAACAGGGACATACCTTCATATTCATGATTTAAATTAGCATCTTTGTGCTGTAAGCAGTTGTGTTAATCATGTCCATCTGCAGCAGAAATAAAGTGATTTTCTGGGTGCAATAATGAATGAGCAAACAGTGCCGTGACAGAAATGTTCCTCCAATATTCAGGCACTGAAGGTGTGTGCCACTGAAGTGTGGAAGCAATGTCACAACTGAACTACAAACTAAAGCAGGATGCGTGTCATTTTATGGGGAGGGCCTTAGAAAACCTCTTATTTTTGCCATTTAATTAGGCTGAATAAAAAAATAAAGATGAACAACTCATGTACATCAATTGTTAAGTGCTTTAATTATTAGGACTAAAAATCTCTTTCAGCTAAATCACGAGAATTACTTGGCTCTCTTTGAGCAAATAAAAAACAATAGCACACTTGTTCTGAGCCCACATATCATACAACATAGTGGGTTCTCTGTGCAAACAGATGGTTCTTTGTGATAGAAACTGATCTACTGCTACATCCGGCCCTTATTGTTAATTAAAATGCACTACAGCAGAATACTGCTACAAACAGTGCTACTGACTTATAGCCTTTGACACTAAGAATATTTATGTTAAGACATTTGCTTCCACACGAAGCAGAATTTGAGGCACGTTTACCGTTTCGTCATTCATTTCGGATTAGATATTCCTCATTCTCTGCATTCTTATCTAAACAGTGCAAAATGAAACAGTTCAAAAGCTAGTGCACATGATAAAACATTTCGTAATGAATTCAAGATTTAAAAAACAAAAAAAGAGATCACACAAAAACTTGCTGCATATTACCCGTCCCCATTTAAAATTAACGCTTCCGAGGGAAGATCAGATTTGTCCAAGTAACACTTGGATAGATGGACTGGTCTCACACCAGGAACACCAGTTCTCACCGTTTTAAGCCACCCTATCCAATGAATCCTATGAACAGAAACAACATTTCTTCCGCTCAGAACAAAAGAGAGTTATAACAACTCCCGAAAATAAACGGCTAACGTTTTATTCCAAAGAATAGCATTTATCATGCATTTGCTAGCTGCATGTTTAGCAGGTATTTCCGTTTTGGTATATTTGGGCAACCAGCTGTTAAGCATGTTGTCTCTGAAGCCAGATGTGCACATTTTAAATCCAGTCTAAACAAAATCATTCCCAAATCAGGCTTCGCCATCAACATTTAAAGCTTTTCTTTTTTAATGTAAGTAATAGAACGAGTTAATTAGCATTTGTCATCAATTTACAAGGACAGCTTTAAAAACAACAATCCGACCAGTATCTCAACCTCTTTAAATAATATTTACATCTTACATGGAATTTAAAGCTTCCAAGCTGAGAAATTCATTTCATATTCTTACTCTCTCTACATTTTCACATATTTAACTATGCAGCTTTATGTACAACTTTGTCGATTAGGTCCTTCAAACTACATTTGAGCTACATCTCATAACTGAAAATTCATTTTGCTTCAAACTAGTATTCCTTTAGTGAGACCTGACATCTAAACGGATATCTGTAAATGCCAATAATCCAGGTTGGGATTTGAAATTTTCAAAAACGGAAGCGTTAATTCTTTGTAAATGCCCGGTATGCTTTGCTTTTAAGTCCTAAGGACACAGTATGCATCTTCACTAACTATTGTCTAACCTTCCAGGGGCAGCCTACTGTCATGCTGCATCTTGACATGGGACTCACGTGATTTAACCTGTCCATATAAAGGACTCTTATGGTTAGTTCAAAAAACAAATTATAAAATCAAAAACAAAAAGAGCTAAATACAGGAACAATCATGGATAAATAAGCAAAGCATGCAGGTCTAAAAAAAAAAAAAAAAAAACAACAAAAAAAACAACAACTTTAGTTTTGACTCATTAAAAAAACCTAGCATTAAAACCAATCACCGCAAGAAATACCTCAACAGTTTGCCAGTGTGTAGATAGGAAGCGATAGTGAGAACACTCAATGCCACAACAGTGCGGCTATCCCAGGGAACGGGGCAGACTCAGCAGTGTCTATTCTCCCCCTTTCTAGGATTACTTGAAAAAACCAAGTCATTTCCAATTCAATGGCTGCAAAACATTAAGATGTATGGTGCTGTTTTTGTTAACATTATAGCAGACGTTTTTCTTCTGTAACTTATTGTCACTTTCATAAAGGAAAAGGTGACAAAGATTAGATGTCAAAACAGACTATGATATTATATAGGGTTAATACTGAGACAGACAAAAGAAAACATTTCTGTGTATAAAAGGAAGACATCTGGTACAGTGAAATGACAGTGAATAACCATAGCAACAGGATGATGTTAGCATTAAACAGGTCAGTACATGATGCTGTGCAGAGCTAACCCATCTTCACCCAGCTGCTCTAAGCTACCCTCATCACTGGCAGCCTCTCAGCACTGTCCTACCTGCAGCTAGCTTATTACTAAACCACCTTAACACTCTGAGGCTCATGACAAATAGATTGGAGTTAACTGAATGATTTTGAGCGTTTTTAAAAACCGGTTTAATGCCACTGAAGGTGAAGTTTTGGCAGTGACACAAACGTGTTTTGCAAACGTTGCCACTTTCATTTTCGTGATGGGAATTCACATCGTTTCTAACATAGCTTAATTTTTTATAGCAGGCATTTAGTGGATTTTTGCTAAATTACTGGGTGAGTTTATAAGCCTTGGTGAAAGCTGTGGAAGGGTACGTCCACTGAAACATACCGTTCCTCTTCGTTTTAGCTAGTGGCTCCCTCATATACCAAAATTGGTGCTCCATCGTCGGTTGAGCTATCACGCATTTCAATAAGGAATGGGGCAGCTATAAAACAACCGGCAAAGTGAAAGAACAGGAATTCTTGAAGAACGTCCAGGTAAAAGGTTCAGTTGCAGTGAATAAGAGAGTCTCCAAGCAGCTTACGCAGGAATGGTCTAAATACGGACTGCATGCAAAAAGTGCACTATTCGATGCCAGAACATCTTTGAACCCAGCCGGATGGGAATGCTAACATCATGCAAGCAGAGAGAAGCAACGACGTTGGGAGGAGAGCTTGTGACAAGAAGAGCAGCAATGAAGGCACTTCTGTTTGAAAAGACATCCATGCCAGAGACGATGTTCGTCCTTGTAAACCCCAAGACTGGTACCATTTTAGTTCCTCTGATGAATTATTAATATACCCTTCATTTATCCATATAAAAATCTGTCATCAAAATGGAAAAAAATCTTTCAGGAATAACCTGGAAACAAAGACAGCATTCATCCATCGACTCTGCCCAGCAACACAGCAGAATAAAGTGGGATCAAAATGTCCCCAAGATGCGACAATTCTTTACACCGAGATTCAGGATCCAGTTTTAGATTATGGTCATTGTTTTTATTTCACGACATGATGGAGAACAAATGATCCAGCCACACAAAAACAAAGATATAGACGTAGCTGCAAAGATTATGACCTAAAGACGTTCGGACACCTGCCGACCAGAAATACTCCAATCGTGACCTATATTGAACCTTGTGTAGATAGTTATTGGTTATTGGTATTCCCATGTACAACAGAAAACGGTTAAAGCCACAAAACAACGTTTGTTTCACTGCCAAAATCTTTGCTCCAGATTTTAGTTTATGCTCGCCATGGTCCAGACTGAAGTTTATCACACAGGGCTCTCTTGTGTTGTTCCAGCTCGTCTTGTTCATTCTGAACTTATTATACTGTATTACAAGTAATGTGATATAACTAGACAAAATTACAGTCTGGAGGCATGGTCTTTTAAAAGTTATCTGTCTAAGACTAAGCTATACAACAAAAAAGGGATAATAATCTGAAAACTTCCAAAATGCTAAAATGTAAAACAGATTGGGTATTAATGTACTTCCTGCATAGTTTATTGTATTTATATTGGCCTTATTTTCACCAACCCCTACAGGTCAATGTTGAGACGTACAACTGGGTTTATTTTAATTACATTTTGGATATTTAAAGAACAAATGAAAGATTTGGTAAAAGTTAGGTGCTGGTGCAGCTCTTAGCTCAATAAATCTAGGGACACACACTAAAATGATGAGGTCTGGGTAAAACTGATGACCTCTCAGTATGTTCAAAACTTGCTGCAGAAAGGTGAATTTTCTAGGAAACAGCGTCTCCTAGAGGATATACTTATTATAAAGCATGATGAGTTCAAGGCGATACCATCTCTTTGTAAGCCAGGCTTATTAAAAGGTTTTCCCTTTCATTATATAAACCTCATTTTTCAGGGTTGGGTTTGGTTTTTTTTACTTTTAGAAAAGGGTTTTTCATAATAAAAAGCATAAATCCTTTACATTCCAAAAAAATTTATAAAGGATACCTTTTAAGTTTTTCCCTAAAAAACAGTTTGTTCCCCCAAATCCTCTCATTGTGAATTAGGAAGGAGGGAATTTTAAAAATTTTACAGGGGGGTCTTCAAAAAAAAAAAGAAAATAAAAAATACTTAAATGCAGTTTCTGTTGTATTTTGTTTTCCTCCAGCAAACAAGGGGCCCTTATTTTTGAAACCCAAAAACAACCAGCAGTGAATGCCCTTTTTTGAAAAAAAGTTTTTCCCAAGGGCCCAACGGCAAAACCTTTCCTATCCATATGAAATGCTGAATTA
The DNA here is from genome assembly GCA_036173005.1 of Crenichthys baileyi. NCBI lineage: Eukaryota > Metazoa > Chordata > Actinopteri > Cyprinodontiformes > Goodeidae > Crenichthys > Crenichthys baileyi. The sequence goes on from JAHHUM010002600.1 coordinate 1,289,417, forward strand.
TTTCGTCTTGTGAATTCACGAGCAGATGGTTGGTTGCTGGCTTTCAAGATCAACAAGAGAATGAAGAGGAAAAAAAACGGAGGCCAAAGGTTATTTACCCAGGAATCCAGAAAAATGTCAAGTGTTGCAAAAAAGCTGAGCCAGGAAGTCCTGAAGAAGGTCAAAGACCGAAAAAAAAAAAAAAAAAAAAAAAAAAAAACAGAGCTTCAGCGGTTTTCAAAGTGTGGGAACGATGTGGGAAAGATGGGAACGGATGGGAATCAAATGTGTAAACCCACCTACTGGCAAGAGCCTTCATACACTGCACATAAGGTATGTAATAAATGAACAAACTAAATGTCCATGGAAATGGGAAAGAACACTACAGGAGTATGACAAGATGGCCAAAAATTTAATTAAAATTTTTATAAATGGTTTCCCGGGGGCAACAGGGGCTGGGGGCCAACTAATGATGTGTTTGGGGCTTGACCGAAAAGAAGTGATTAAAAAAAGCCTTTTTTTTAAAAAAGGGGGCCAAATGTTTGCTGACGAACAAAAAATACATTTAAAATTTGTGGGAGAAAAAAGTTTAAAGACTTTTTAAAAAAAAACAGAAGGAAGGAAAACCCACATCCTTTCTATTTCTAAGTTTAAAAATTACAGCGAGATGCAACTAACGCTTTTTAAAAATATTTTGAGGTCTTTCTAGCTCAACCATTTTTAAAAAGGAGATTATCCGAACAGACCTGATATGTTTTTTTAATTTTGATATATTTTTTTTCCAACAAACCAAATTTACCCTTTAAAAAAATTTAACAAAAGATTTTTTTATGAGGGCCCCAGTCCCGCCTTGTTTTTGCCCGAGTGTCCCTCCCAGTTTCCCCACTAGACTCTTCAATCATAAATAAAAAAGAAAATAATAAAATAGAAGACAGACTTCATAATAGACTGAACTAAATATCTGTGATCTGCAGGGGAAAAAAGAATAACATTTTAATCATAAAGAAATCTCATTAACTGATAACCAAATGCACATGAGGCTGAGAAATGAGATTTTATATTTGCACAAAACCAGATTTATTTGGCTAAAATGATTAAAGCAACCAGGGGTTGGGGGTCAAGGGAGATGAAAAAATTTAAACCCCGCCCCCCCCGAAAAAGAAATTTATTTTGGGTTTATAATCAGTGTAAAAAAAAATAGTTTCACAAGCCTTTTCAAACTAAAACATGGGGGTTTCCACAACCTGATATTAAAGAGATTCTTTTCTGTCTCTTTTATTTCCCCCCAAAAACAGCTATTTTGTTTCCCCATTGTTTTAATTTATTTTTTTTTGCATTATGAAGGAACTCAGGGAAATTTTTTACCCCCAGAAAGGTTTCATAAGAAAGCTGTTCCCTCTGTGAACCCCCTGGTAGCTTGGAGTCGGACTGTATTGGTTCTACGAAGAAAAAGGCAGAACATTTGTTGCAGGAGATGAAAGTGCAAGTACAAAAGGAGAACGCTTCAGTTTAGATGAGGAAACGCATTTTTACGCAGCCATCATCATCCAAACAGAAACTGGTTTAAAGTATTCTTTAATGTTAACATTTAATTGTTTTCCAAAGGAACACAGACTTGGTAGTGGTGGTTAAAACATTCATTAAAACTTAGCTGGGTGAGGAGAAACATTTTATTTTCTCAACCCTACTGGCAGCAAGCAATCTAAATGTTGCAGAGCTGGTTCTTAATGACCTTTAGGCAAAAAGTGTTGAAACTTCTCCTATTATAAGGTTGTTTAATTGCTTCCCTGCAGGTCTTGGATTTACAGTGTAGAAAAGCGTAAAAGGCAGGCGTTCCCTATTCTTCGTGCTTCGGCTACATCAATCGCACAATGTTTTCACATGGAGCTGTCCCGACATAAAACTGAAGCCGCTGACTGCAAAGGTGTGGTTAAACATCACTTTCGATGACGCTAATCACTGTTATCTTCATTTTTTCCCCGCCATCACATAACAACGGCAGTCTTTGTGTTTCTAAACGAAACCTGCAGAAACTTTCCAGCGGCAGAACAGATTTCAACAGAGAAAAATCAAGTATTTAAGTTGTTTTATCCATGCATTTTCATCTTGTGCAACAAACAGCTTGCAGCCTTTTAAGAAATTAGAGTAAAACTGTTTCTGCAACCAAAATAATAATACTACTACTGTGCATTTGGTCATCCAGTCAAAGCTGTGTATGTAAGACACTGGAAAAAACAATGTTAAATAAAACCACACTCTAGTTTAACAAATATCATGCAACATGACCTAAGAGATAATCAACAGTTTATCAACCTTTACATTAAGTTGTCCTTTTGTTGGTGCAAACACTGATAAAGCCTTTATTAAGATCAAAAGGTGCAGGCCAGAGTTAATATTTTACTTTGACTGAGATTTATTTCTCAAACTACCGGAGATTAAATCTCTTTTTTTTCCTTTAAGTGGATAAAAATCCACTTCTTAAACGTTCTTAAATATATTATTATATCTTAGTTGATACTAGTATGACACACACAGAGGACAACTTAATGCCAATTGTTATAAACAACAATTTTAAGGAATAACAAAATACATCACATTTCCAAGGGAGCACCATCGGTTCTACTGTTAACCGGCAAAGAAAAAATCTCCCGATCAATCAAGAGAAGTTCAAGATTTACAGAAGGCTTCTCAGATTGAAACCATGTTTTAATCTTTCGTCCAACCTAAAGATGAGCCGTTTCCAGCTCTGTTCTTAATCTTCACCACAGGTTAGTTTCAGTATTTACCACTGAACTAAACACACTGAGGCAGATCAAAGTGGTTTTTCAGCGTATAGACCATTAGCAAAAACTGTGATATACTGGATATACATGCAATTTACAACGGATTTAACATTAAATGTTTAAATAGAGCAGCTGCATGCTCATCAACAAATGCAACCTGTTGGCAAAATCTTTACTCATATCTGCAGATTCTTTGATTTATCCATTTTCTCTTGTATCTTTAAGAATAAAATTAAATGTAAACATTGTCACAGTCTTGAATTTAAATTGAATGGTGGTCCCTTGCAAAGGTGCAACTGAACTGTTGGATATTAAAAAGAGGAAAAGAAATGTGGACAAGACTGATGTCAGGACTTACTCAGCTTTCGCTCCCTGAATCAAGAGAGCATTGACGCAGTCCAGACTGCCCGCTCGAGCAGCCTTGTGGATGGGCGTCTCGCCCACATAGTCCTGAAAGATGACGAGAAAAGCTCCATTAGAAGAGATTAGGTATGGGACAGTTACCGGTGTCCAGCCGTTTCCAAAATTTTTTTAGCATTGTTCCTATAGTTTAAACCCCTTTTATTTGCTACTGAAAGCTCCAGAGTGACCAGTTTTCTCCAGCTGCATGGATCCCCCCCCCCCCCCCGCCTGTTTTGACACATTTACTGGTCCCTCTTGCACACCCCTTGTTTAAAAGACAATGTTATAGTGCTGAAACGTAATATTAGGTTATTGCCTTTTTAAGTACAGCTGGCAAGCTGAGAGACTAGAACGGCATGAATGTTGAGCAGCAAAGTGAAGGTTCACCACATGAGCAGGTAGTCTGGCAAATTAACCAGCTAACTGCCAGCTTGCTTTAGTCCTGGTGTTGCAGATTATTTGGGTCTGACCTGCCGATTCCAACCCTTTTGGATTCCCTCCCTCCATCCAAAGTCCCTCAAATTTTAATTGGTAAATTAAAACCAATCAAACACTGAACATCAAAGGAAAACCGTGCAGCAGGTTCCTTGTCGTTCCAATTCAAAATACATTTCAGCATGAGTCTCTAGCCTTTATCTAATTTTTAAAAAGTGCGAAAACATTAGGGGTGGAAATCTTTAGGCACTTGCAAAATGTATTTGATCACAATTCAGAAGGCTGTGATGTGATTATAAATTGACTGAAGATGTAACGATAAACAAAATATTTTCTTTCAGTTTCAGATATGGTGAACCTGGAGTGGATCTTGTCCACGTGGTCCACTTTGAAGGTTATATTCCCCACAAACTGGATGCCGTACTTCAGGGTTCCACCTTCTGCATCTCTCATTTTAGGACACAAAAGTTTTTTTCAGTATCTAACAACCAAATCACCCGTCTGGACAAGTCGAAGGAAAACTGACCGATTGACCCCATCAGCAAAATGCTTCTTCTTTTTTTTTTTCTTAAAATCCAATACTTTTTTTTCTGGGATCCTTCTCTTTACACTTCTGAGAACATGCTCCAGAAATGAGAACAGGGCGTGACTCGACAGTGCTAAGCCTGAACTTTTCACCCAGACATCAACGCCGCCCACACACATTTACAGTTACATTGGTCAGAGTGCAAATGGAGGAAGGAAAACAGGCTCTCGCAGAGGGCTGCCTCTAACCACAATGCAATGTAGCCCACACTCTGATACTTTTCCATTCTCCTGTCCAGCACCAGTCAGTTGAAATGTATACCCTATATTCCAAACCCAAACCTCTTAGAAGGTTGATTCAACAAAAACGCTGAGGAATTTCAGGGGCTAAAGAGATCAGCGCGGTATGCGATGACGACAATATGTTATGTCATTGTGACCTACTAATCCAATGTCTCTTAGTAGAGCGGCAGAGCATAAAATATAGCCTGGGTGCATGAAACGCTGCAGAAAATCCCACGGAGAGCAGAAGAACAAAGCAAAATGCAAAAACGCCTGACAGAAATTTGTGTTGCAGAAAAAGTGGCTCATCTATGTTAATATATGTCAAGTGTGGAGTAAGTAGCAATACCTCCAGGGCCATGATCCTGAGTAGGGATTATCCTCTTTGATGGGATCATCAAAATCTGCTCTGCTCTTTTCATGCACATCATTTCCTCTACGTGCTATTCTCTGTAGCTACTTCACAATGTACTGTTTTCCCCTTATAGAGTGAGGCATTGTAAAAGACGATATTTCCAGGAAATGAGAGTCAGAATATTTGAATGAACAAACTGCACATTATTGAACCGTCTTTTGGAAAGTGTGCATACCTGTCTGTTAATATCTGCACCAGCTTGAAGTAGCCATAACAAACATTCAGGGTGGCCCCCGAAGGCAGCGATGTGAGTGGGCGTCTGTGCAAACCTGGAGGTGACGGAGTTCACGCCGCAGCCCACTTGAACCAGACTCATCACACACTCCAGCTGTGCGAGAAAAGAGTAGCATTGAAAGGAAGGTTAGGTTTACGCACTGCTTTATAAGACGCTGGGCAGGTGTGGACATGTGTGGTGGTGTCTGTGGAGCCTAGATGGATCTGGGCATGCATCCAGTCTCCGTTGAGCAGTTAGTGTAAAGCAAATAGCTGTAAATAGGAAATTAGTGATGTAGCACCTTAAAAAATGCTTTCATGTGTTCTGTTTAATTCATACCATACGTTTCACTACAGTTTTACACTCAAACGCGTTCACGCCTCACACAATTATAAAGGTAAAGTGCTTCAAAATGCATAAAATGATAAGTTATAGTTAGCTATTATCGGTCATATAAGCTAACTGTCATGTTTTCTTCAATTTCATAACGAATATGTGGTTTTTAACGGGCGGCTGTTTAGTTCCCGCCCCTAAGCCTAGATTTATTTATCATTACTAAACACAAAACGAACACAAAATGTCAAATATGTGCGAATGATTGATGGGAAGACACTCTACCTAGCGAGCACGATCACCTAACCGTTAATGGTTTTGTGAGGCACTTCTTAACCACGGCTTCCTTCGACTCAAACACCAGGAAATGGCCGAGAGAGAGGAGCCTCACTGCCGAGAGCTCAAACCACCATTCTGGTTTTCATTTCAAGAAAACTAGTTAATCACACGGGGGACTGGCTAGTCATACCTTTCCGAAATGAGCGGCCCAGTGTATGGGCGTCCAGCCGTAGAAAGTGTCCTCAACCGTAAGGTCAGCTGGGTCCGAGGTGCACTGAAGGAGAGAGCACAAGGCACCGACGTCTCCATCCCTGCAAGCCCGGTGGAGAGGGAAGCGGCTGTTCAACACCTCCTCGCTCGAGAATCCGGACTCCACTCCCAGAGACATGGTAACAAAACGGGGTTAAAACGACAGATGCTCGCCAGCTATTCAAAAAAATAAAGGGAAACCCGTATTGCTAAATTTGGGTAGCGCGGGGGTGCCTGGCGAACGCGGCCAAAAAATGACTTGGGGTGTTTCTGCCTGACAACACAAAGAGCTCAGCACCCGCCGGACTGAAGTACGAGAAGCTCCGAGAGAGCCGCAAACTCCGGACTGGATTTCTCGTTTCAAGGCTTCCTGTCCCCAACGGAGCGGCGATTCTTGAATGTTTGCTGCTCTGGGCTATATACCTGAGTGAAAATGTCAGTTTGGTTTGATATGCACTACCAGTCAAAAGTTTTAGAACGCCTTTCTCATTTAATGGTTTTCTTTATGTTTATGACTATTTACGTACGTAGATTCTCAATGAAGGCGTCACAACAGTGAATGAACATGTATGCAACTGTGTGGCAAATTATGTAGCAAACAAAAAGTTATAAAATGCCTATAACTAAATATGTTATATTTTAGAATCCTAAAAGTTTGCTGTAATGACTGAAATATTAACCTTTAGCCGTCCCTCAATTAACATCTCGGAAGTTCTTTCAAGACTCTTTGGAAAACCATTTCAGGTGACCACCTCATGAAGCTCATCAAAGCAAAGGGTGGCTATTTTGTAAAAATATAAAATCTAAAAATGTTTGGAGTTATTTTACACTTTTTGTTTACCACATAATCCCATGTGTGTTCATTCACAGGTTTGTTGTCTTTGGTGAGAATCTACTACTAGTAACCCACAAAAGGTCAAGCCGGTTGTTCACTGAGTGCTGTATCCAAGCATATTCATAGAAAGTTGAGTGGAAGGAAAGATTTTCGTAAGAGTTGCAGCAGCAACATGGACAACCCCAGCCTTAAAAGGATTGTAAAGAAAATTCTATTCAGGGGTTTTGGGGAGCTCCACACGGAGTGGACTGAGGCTGTAGCCATTGCATCAAGAGCCAGTACACACAGACAAATCCTACACATGGGCTACAAGTATGAGGAAATGTTCCCCCATATACAAGTGTCTTACCTGGGTTAGGGAGAAGAAGAACTGGGCTGTTGTTCAGTGGTCTGAGGTCCTCTTTAAGATGAAAGTAAAGTTTGCATTTCATTTGGAAATCAAGGTGGAGTCTGAGTGGAGAGGCACAGAATCCACTTAAGTCCAGTGTGAAGTTTCTGCAGTCAGTGAGGGTTTAGAGTGCCATCTCATCTGCTAGTGTTAGTCTACTGTGTTTTCTGAAATCCACAGTCAAGTTAGCCATCTAGAGAATATAAGGCCTGATTTTGAAAGGATTTGCATGTACAAAACCACATGCAAACCTGTTAGCTTCTGCAAATCTGATCTGCATATGAGGTGCTAATCGGATTGTGTGTGTAAAATCAGCGGATCCGAGCACGCAAAGTTTTTAATGTGTTTGAATGAATATGCAAAACATATGATTATTATTATTATTATTATGTGATTTATCAAACCTGAAACGATTGCGGGTGCAGTTTTTGCATCTAGATTTAGCACGTTTGAAATGCATGTGCTAACTGTCAATGCCAAAAAATGTCTGTTGTCACTGTGACGAGAAGGAGGCATAGATTGCAGAGCTGGATCAGTTTGAATAGGTTTTTTGAATATAAACTTATCCCATTGGAGGGTTTATGCTGTAAAAAATGATTTTGTGTCACCAAACAACAATTAAAACAAACGTAGTATATCGTTAAAATATTGGCAAAACAAACAAAACTAATTCAGTAAAATCATTGGAAAAAAATAATTTATTTTTATGTACATATATGTTTGATTTGAATTCTTTGCAGGACAGTGATGTGACGTTATGTTTTAAAATTAGCAAAGCTATAACATACAGATTGCAACTCCTACAACGAACTATCTTTATGTTGCTGATAGTACATTTACGCTCAAACACTGTGGCTGTTTATGATCAACTCTGAACTCCTCAAACATATACTCTCAAAAAAAAAAAAGAACACGGTGAGTCTCCGAAAAGAATTAAAAGTTCAAGGAAGGCAAACCTCTAATAAATTAATTAACAGACATATTTGTCTTTTTTATTGTTGATGCTGATTGGGCAATTTTTAAGCTGCAACCGTTGCGAGTTATGTTGAGCAACACAGTAAACGTGCTGTGCGCTCTCCTGTGGTGCAGACGCAGCACTGCCCTGTGTGCACACTGATGGCGGAGGGCGCTACTCTGGACACAGCTCTGCCCTCCTGTACAATGGCCTGTTATCTAATATTTTGATTAATGGCGAAACAGGATGTAGTCTTTGCCTCAAACAAACATAAAGCATCTGCTCACAGAACAACTTCAAATTCAGCCTTCTGCATGCGTAATTACGCACTCAGAGCTGCAAATGAACAGATAGGAGAAATATTCTCATCAGGGCAGAGGCTGCGATGACAAACCTGCAGACAAAAGTTAACAAACTGTAACAGTCCAGAAGAGCAGCAGCAGTACATAACACAAGAACAAAATCAGCAACAACCCCTGCATGTTCCAAGAAACACAGCTGTTGTTTGCTTTTCCTCTTGTTCCGCTGGGGGCAGTAGCAGACTGCCAGTAGCTCACGCAATTTCCTCATTTAAATAGGGAGGTCGGCACCTCTTTTGCACCTGTTATCCATTGCACGCGCAATCTTTAAAAATCTATATTAACATAAATCTTTAAAAACACGCCCACTTACTGCACATGCAATTTTCATTTGTACTATTTGGGATCTTTGAAGATCAGAGCCTTAGTGCCTTTTTCTGCTGACAAGCTTATGGAGATGCTAATTTAATTTTCCATCCAGACTTGGTTCCTGCCCACACCACCAAAGCTACCAATAGCTGGTTCATGGTGATCCTGTGCTTGATTGGCTAGCAAACTCACCTGACCTAGTCGGTTACAGCTCCACGGATGACCACTGGCATCACTGAGGCCTTGAATCCCCACAATCGATGATTGATTGATTGATAGATAGATAGATAGATAGATAGATAGATAGATAGATAGATAGATAGATAGATAGATAGATAGATAGATAGATAGATAGATAGATAGATAGATAGATAGATAGATAGATAGATAGATAGATGCAATGCAGTCATTCTTCTCAGTAATATATTTTGTGATGCTTGTTGTTTAATGCAAGGGACACTTTTATCAGTGTAAAAAAGTCCAAAATATGTTCAAATAATCAGAGGGATGCTTCTCATTGATGTATCAGTATAACATGAGCTTGATTCTTCATTTTCAGTTGGAGTGCTGTGCATTATATTAACAAATAGCCAGATTATCAGATCCCATTGTTAGTAGTCATTATGCAGAGTATATCTCTACTAAATAAAATAAATAAAAGGGTCAATTCATATATATGCTTTCATCATCCACTCATATTTTGATTTGTTGACAGTAGGTATTTCTTTACAAGTCCTAGGTATTCTAGCTAACCTATTGATCAGATGGTTAGATGGTTTATCATAGCAGACGTAGCTGAGTAACAGATGTTCACAACAGTTAAAACACCATCAGGATGATATGTAATTATTATTTTTTGCTCCTATTTAATGCGATTAAACCATAAAAATTTGTGTTTTAAAAAAATTCTTTCAATCCTGGAATTGTTAACTGCTTTTTAAGTAAGCAGCTGAAAAAGATAAACTTTTTATTCTGCATTAACTTCAGTAATTGTTTTATTTCTCTTTTCTTTTTTTACTTTTCTGATTATGGTTTTCACTTGAACCTATTAGTTTGTGTTCTGCTGCCATCTTGACCTTGACTTACTCGATGAAGCGATACTGTATCTCAATGGTCCCACCGTGTGCTTCCTTCTCATTTCCGTTTTCACATTTGCTTCATCCTGATTGGCCCTCTTTGGTCCCATGACATGTCTGTTAAACTGACAGCACAACTCTCTCTCATGACGACTGTACATGTCTGTTTCCCCGGCAACACTCCCTTCCTGTCCGTTTTGTTTTTCTCACCCCAAGAGGGCAGATCCTTTCACTTCTAACCAGATTGAAAAGCCACAATGCCAAACTCATTGCTCTCCCATGCTTGTTATTTTATGCAATATTTCTTATAATCTTCTAATGCCATACGTCATCAAACTGTTATTCCTCCACTGTTTTATCAATAAAACCCTGAACAGATGTGAAGGGTAATCAATAGAGCTGATTAACAAAGGAACAAAAAAATTAATTAATAAAAATGGAGATACACAGTTTTAGAATGGCAGTATGACTTTGTTGTATATGACCCTTTGTGTTTTTGGAGTCGGCTTGAAAATGTCTTTCCACAGCTCAATTGTCTTTTCCAAATATGATTCAGTCGGGTTCTAAAAAGTTCAAGATGGCATTAAAAATGCCAAAGTTTTGATTTCACAGATAATGTGAACAACAACCTATTGCTTAAATTCACTTCATATGCAGTTTCCAGGTGCTTCTTGAAGTCAGTTTTTTTAAAGGTTGGATCCTAAGTTCTATCTTTATTAGGCAAGGGATTACTGCCTCCTTATGGTCTTACAGAAGTAAGAGCTTAAAAGGTTCGCTACGTTAAATAGCGGTTTTACTTTTTAGATTTAATGACCCTGCCTTCAGCAAAGTCTAATTATATGGATTGTTGCATCACTCTGAAAACACCGTTTGTGTAAACTGTACAAGGTCTAAAAACATTTTAATATCACTATTTTATGGTGTTATGTGGTTTTCTACATCTTTGGAGCAGCCATGTCCAACTTTTTTTTTTGATTAACAAAAAACAAATGAAAGAACCATCATTACATACTGTATAAAGTACGACTGTATTGACTAAAAAATTGCCCTTAGATGTGAATGGGTGTTTGTCCTATGTCTCTCTGTTGCCCTGCGCTGGTGGGAACCTGTCCAGGGTGTACTCCACCTCTTGCCTGTAGACTCCTGGAGATAGGCACCAGCTCCCCCGCGACCCAGTATGGAAGAACCTAAAAATGGATGGATGGTTTTTTAGCACTTTGTCCGCTAAACTCAATCAGCTGTTTAACCCAGAGGTTTGTTTTCTAGGGAGTTTACAGCTCTCACCTGCAGACAGCTCTCAGCTGCAGGCGTCTCTCCATACAGTACACAGGACATAGCTGTGGTTTAATGATAAAAACTACATTTCTGCAGTTTAGTGACTGTACATACAGTACTTTCCACAGTGACTGGCACTCGAGGTAATCATGTAAAAAACTTTTATTGCAGTGGAACAATCTCAGACTAAAATAGAATTGCTGCAGTTCTTTGTCAAGGAGTTTTGAATATTTTATTTTTGTCTTTCTATTTCCCCCTATCCGTTGTCAATTGGTTTAGATTTTTTTATCTGAATTAGAAAACCCTGTTTTGATCTGAGGTTTTTTTATTGTAGTCTTTCCCTTCCGGGAAAAGATCTAAACACACATCAGAAGGGGAGAGAGGTGGGGCAAAAAGGTAAAAGGGAGAGGAGATAAGAAAAGAGGAGAGAAAGAATGATGAAGAGATTGCAAAATAACGCCATAGAAGTCTGCTTCTATACCTGCAGAATGAGAAAAAGAAAGAAGATATATCTTAAACAACTGAATCCAAACACCTGTATGTGTGACTGGCTTGTGTACATAAGGTTTCTCCATTAAAATATTCAATAGTGGGTGTGAGGAGTCACAGACCTGCCTCCTAGGACCCAAGGCAGAGATTAGAGCCACAGGTATCTATTTACGGGTGGGAAATAGGCCTCACATTTGTTCCTTAAGAACTTAAGATGATCCAGGAGAGGGGGCAGCCCAAGACCCAACCTGACAAAAAAACAGGCGCAAACAATCACACTTTCCCACCCTCATACATACATTTGCAAACACTCACACCCACACACCAAACATAAAGACACACAAGAATGGACACCGTACACTCACTCGCACTCCCCATACACAATCTGTTCTCCCCGGTCCAGGCATCGATACCCAAGTTGGGCAACCAGCTGCCAGACCCAAGTGGTGGTTCCCTTCATTGCGTGGTGGAGACAGAGGAGGAAGGCCAATACAGCGTGCACCGAGGGGCCCCAGGGGTGCCCCGGCAAGCCAGGTAACATACCTAATATACCAAAATTGCAGATTGCATGTTTTTCTGAGTCTTGGAACCAGAAGCAAAGAAGATCTGCTCCTGAAATAGCTTCATCAAGTAAATAGCGTCTCTTTAGGAAAAGAGTCCAATTTTTTATGTATGTTTATGCAATGACATCCTCAAAGACTACATCATTGTTGTTATGCAGATTGTGTTGAAAAACATCTCTTGCTAAAAGCTGGAGAAGATTATGGAGGAGGAGAAGAAACTAAAACAATCTGTGGCGGTGCTAGCTTTACAAAAACTAGGCCTGGTTTGTCAGACGAGCTAGAATTAATCCTCTTCACTGTCTGCCCGATTATTTTTTGGCAAATAATTTCTCTAACAAAAATAAATGATCTAAATTGTTTTTAAAATCATAATGGTGATCTTTTAAATACAAAATTAAAATTGTATGTTTGTGTTCTTCCTCTACAGCTGACCTTTAACACATTCTTTACATGTAAATGTTAATAAACAGAGTTTTAACTAAATTAACTTTGTAAAGAAAAAATTGGGTTTTTTATATTTCACTGAGGGGGCCCCCTTTTTCTCTCTTGGCAGTAGTGTAAATGCTTTCCCCAAAAAAAACATCCGTAGGTGGATTTACCCAAAAGGAAAAACTATTGTGAGTTTCCCCTTTTTTCCACCAAAAATGGAGCATATAGCCAAAAAGTGGAATTAGAAAATTTTTAAAACAAGCCCCAAACCAAGGCTCAACCAGAGTAACTGCTTTTTAAATTTTCAGTATAAGTAATTGATTACAAGTTTCCAGAATTGAGTTTTCTCATTGTCTGAAAATAGACACAATACAATCTAGCTCCTACTTTTGAACAATTTGCCTCTGTGTCCTCACTTTTGTACACTAGAGGGAGTTAAAGGCCGCAGCATATCAACGTTTATCGATGACGTAATGTGTAAACCATAACTGTCCTGAGGGGGACATTTTATGGTTTATTACGTCCAATCCATATTCATATTAGATCAAGTTAATTTCTGGTACCTTCATTGCTAAGTTTTAATTTAGCTACATTTTTGCCAAAAAACAAACTCTTTTTGATGTACACCCACCTACCCCATTTGAGAAAAATTCTAAGATGTCAAACAGACATTAGGCAAAGTGAATCTTCCTGCCGTTCACCTTTCACATAATTTGTAAATCATTGTCAGCATCTGTTTCTACAGGGGTCACGTGGGATTATTTAAACCGTAATTTTTTACTGAAGTGATCAGACAACAATATTCTAATTTGAGGCTATTAAATTGTGCACCTCACCCACTTAGTGTGTAAAAATTGTTAGTTGATTATTTTTTTATGTTGCATTTTAGTGTTTGGGATTATTAATGAATGCAGAGCAGCACTCTCCTCTGGCGAGTGGTAGAGTCAAAGCTGCCAAGAAGAATAGGAATACTACAGAAAAGATGTTTTCTTCCACTTAACATACAGTTATAGTCTCAGTGGGAAGCTTATAACTCTTCTGCTGTATGTAAACTCCATCTACGCTCTGCACTGTTTCTTGACATGCAGCACAATGATCTGGAGCTGTTTTCTCTTATAAGCAAAGCTGTGAATGCAGGGAATGTCAATGAACCTTGATGAGGTGCGTCATCCTGAAACCGCTCCAATGATGTCATGCTCCATTTTAGTCATTCAGCATCCTCTGAGCAGGTCCTCGTAACCCAGTTTCCCATAGTTACTCCTAGAGGCTGTGGCATTAGTATTTATGGATGTGGACATTATTTATTATGTGACAAAGTGACAATATGATGGGACTCTTAGGTTGATTCAGGGAAAGAAATGCACTCCTCCCATTTTTTCCCAATGGGGCCCTTTTTCCTTTTCAGGGAAAAATTTTAAGGTGTGTAACACACACAACCCCCACACACACACCCCCCCACACCCCCCACCCACACCCCACACAAACACACCCCAAACACGAAACAATTAATAAAAATATAGTAAAAAAGGGAAAATCTAGATGAAAAAGAAAATGTTCCAATCACATAACACAGTCACTTATCACACATACTAAAAGAACCAGGTTTTATTGAGTTGTATTCAGCAATCTAAGCTGTAAAACATATTCCAGACATTTACGGTGATCATTAGTTGAGGAGGATTTCTTTATTTAATGTAAAAAAAAGCCCATAAGGCTGGCTTTTACACTAATAGAAAAAGTTATACAGTGCCTTGCAAAAGTATTTGCATCCCTTGAACCTTTTCTGTTTTGTAACATTAAAACCACGAGCCAATGTGTTTATTAGATTTTGTTTAAAGCAATTTGTTGCACAGGATTGTATGCAGGGGTATCAAAGTAAAAGAGGATTGAAAACAAATGTCAAATGCAAACATTTCTGGGTTTTATTTGTAATAATCTTGAAAACCATGTATCATTTAAGCACTGTTGCCTTGCAGGCAAAAGGATCCTGGGTTCGAATCCCAGACTGGGGTCTTTCTGCATGGAGTATCATGTTCTCCCTATGCATGCATGGGTTCTCTGGGGGTACTTTGGCTTCCTCCCACAATCCAAAAACAATTTAGATTAACCATTAGGTTAACTGGTTAATCTAGGTTGCCTTTAGACATGTGTGTGAGTGCATAGTTGTCTATCCTGTGTGTCTCCATGTTACCCTGTGATGGAGTGAAAACCTGTACAGGGTGTTCCCTGCCTCTCGCCCGTTGAGTGCTGGAGATAAGCATTGGCCCCACTGCAACCCTGTATATTTTAGGTTCTACTTTATGCATTACTTTGTGTTGGTCTATCACATAAAATCCTAATAAAATGTAATATAGAACAACCTTAACCACACATTTCAGTAAGATTCCCAAAGTTTTTACATTGCAGGGTATAGGCTAGTTTTCAGTCTAAGTTAGTCATCAAGGAAGATGTTATCTTGCATTCTGGTTTAAAAGGAAAAGGAATCAATGAACACCATTTGTTGTTAGGTTGTCTCGAGCAAATGTTCAAAATCTAAACCAAGCTCTGATACTCTTCACTGCAACTTTATTAGCAAGAGATATACTGGTTGGATGGATAACAACACGACTATTCAACCAGTGATTCCAAACATCTCATGTCTTGTGATGGTTTTGAAGTTTGCTTCAGTTCAAAGAGCATTTTGAGCATCACTTGCATTTATATCATCAAATGTGATAATGTGAGAATACCAGAGAGGTTGAGTAAAAAAATACCCCTCATGTAAACCTAATTTGATAAATGTACAAGACATTTTTTGCTTCATGGAATACTGCTATGCTACCAAGTAGGATAGCAACAAAAACTAAAGTGGTCCATTGTTGGTGGAAATTTTTCCACTTTTGTTTTATGAGTTTGATGCTGATCACCCCACAAGCGACTGCACTTTTCAGCTTCAAATTTTTCTGAAATGCTTGCAAAATATAAAATAACTTCAGCTCCTTCAATTTCTACAGTTCAACCTTTTCAAAAAAAGATAAATTGTACCTTTAGCGTAACTAGTCCATTATTTTAACACTATGCAGTGTTATTTACAGATTACAGTTGAATCATTGAATTGCATCCTCCATTTGTTGGTTAGTCACATCCAGAGGCATTGACTGTCAGTCTCTCAAATGAGTAATCTCTGTGTCTCTTCATGCGTCACTCCAATGTGAATTTATGGACCTGTTGCAAGTTCCCGTGTCTTGATCCCTGCTGACCTTCACTACGCACACACACAGGAATGTCTGCTGATAACGTATCAGCCTGGGTCAATAACCCATCTGACTACTGTCTGTGTGCTCGGAGAAGGCCGGCTCCATCTTTAAGCTGTCCTTAGTCTGCCTTTACATCTATACTGATCCCCTAAAGACAAATTCTGACAAAACAGTGTTAGGCTGTGTGATCACTTTAGTGTTTTCTTATTTTGCATGCATGCGGTTTGGATTTTTACCATCTAGGCACTACACCTTTCTTTATGTTCTGTCAGGATTGAGTTGAAGAAGCACGAAGGATTATTTGCTGATGTCTGAGCTAACCTCTGAGCCACCTCCACACAACCAAAAGAGGAATGACGCAAAGGTGTTGGGTATCGCTTAGATAAACAGCAAGCAGTGGGGGTAGGTCATGGAAGTGGAACTAACTTGGACATGAGTAAGTCCTTTGGGCTAAAACTCACACAGACTTCCTGCTCTTCTTTGTTCTTGTGTGAATGTGCTGTTCTTTTTTAACATACTCTTACGGTTCGTGGTTCAAACATGAGGTTTACACAGTCACTATCACTCTATGATTGTATGACGAAGTTAGTCTTTAAACTTTAATTAGACACAATGTGTTTCTGAATAAAAAAAGAACCTGTTACATGACTTAGACACGAACTGGGAACTAAGATTATCCAGCCTGCAGAACATGTAAATATAAGACTCTTTTAAATAACACGGAAACTTCATTCTTTCTTTTCCTCAGATAATTTCGGTCTTTTAAAACAAATGGCCAAAGGTTCATTTCTTTTTAAACAACTGCAAAATTATTATAATAAGCTTATGAAATAATGCTCCATAGTGAACATACAGTTAACGCTGTGCCATAGGGAGTCCTAAGGGCTGGAATAATTGTAAACAAGCAAGGCTAATACGAATAACTGTTGTTTGGAGAGATTTGTAGGCTTTAGTAAACACTTTGCAGAACAAGTGCCTTTTGGACAAATTCTGACGTAGATTCTGGAGTATTTTAATCAAGTCAGACCGACCTGTTTTCCTAGAATACAACTGGGATGTGTTTCGGCTGCCAGCAGTTCGGCCTAATATGTCCAAAGGAGAATGTGACTCTAATAATCCATGAGCCCTGGTGAATGGTAACATGGCTGTCGAGGCAGAAGTAAGAGGAGACGAGGAAGATTCCTGTTTGATGTGTTTCATTTGACAGATTTTTTTGCATGTTCGCCACTCTCTGTCTTACAATCCAGTCGACGAATCTCGGTTTAGCACTTGTCGGACTTGTAAAAGCAATGTCCTTTCAACAGTGTTACAGCTGAATAACAAATCTACTTAGGCTGTTCACTGACCGAAATCATTACATTTAGATATTCCAATCACTTTCATGGCCACAAGTGTAAAAAGTACATCATTAACTATTTGTGGTATTATAAAAAAGTGGAAGCAATTCAAAACGAGAGTAACCCAGCCACTAAGTGAAGTGCTATGTAAATGCAGAAAGCAGGGTCAGAAGACGCTGAGGTGCGTGGTGTGCAGAAGTCGCCAATTTTCTGCAGTCAACAACTACAGACCTTCAAATTTCTTGTGGCCTTCAGATTAGCTCAAGAAAAGAGTATAGATAGCTTCATAGAAGGCAGCGCAAGGCAAGTTATTTGTATAGCAATTTTGAGCAAAAAGACAATTCAAAGTGCTTTACATAATGAAAAAGTACGCACAGGGGCATGATAAAGGACAGTAAAGAAAAGCAAAGAAAAATTGGACTACAGAATGAAGTTAGTTAACTTATTTGATGCTTTTAGGCCCATATTTTCATAACATAAAATCAAGTGTTTCTCCCTGGGGAGGAGGCAACTTAGAACTGTTCTGACCCATCACCATCTGCAATGCAAAACGTCAGATCCAGTTGTGTAAAGCCCACTGCATTGACTCTGCAGCTGGAGGCGTGTTATCTTGGGTGATATATCATGCCTCTCCATCTGGCAATCCAATGAATGAGTCTATGTTTGGAAGTTTCCAAGCAAATGGTACTTACCTGATTGTGCTGTATCAAGTGTAAAGATTGGTGCAGAGGGAATTATGGCGTGGGGCCGTTATCATCAGTTCAGTTTGGCCCCTTAGTTCCAAGCTCCACTCCTAATGTTTCAGCATACCAATAAATCTTGGACAATTTCATACTCAAAACATTGTGGGAACAGTTTGGGGATGACCCTGTCCTGCTCCAACCTGCCTGTACACCAGTTATCGAAACAAAATCCAAAAACACGTGGTGTGTAAAGCCCTGCACAAGGTTCTGACCTTACAGAAAACCTTTGGGATAATTCAGAGCAGAGACTGTGAGCCAGATCTTCTTGTCCAGCATCAATCTCTGACTTCAAAATGTGCTTTTGGAAGAATGGTCAAAAATTCCCATAAACACACCTCCCAGAACAATTAAAGCTCTTATGGCTGCAAAGGGTTTGCAGGGCTCATGTTAAACCTTCTGGACAAAGAATGGGATGTCACTCAAGTTAAGATGTGCAAAGGCAAGCAAATACTTTTGGCAAAGTGTATGTAGTGTATGTAATAAAGGGAAGATAGTTGTGTGCCATGTTTAATATCATCCTGCGGACATATGTCAAGTTTTGTAGGTAATTTAAAACAACAGAAGTCCACAATTACACACTTTTAGCTGTTCCCATGTAAAGCTTCAGAAACTGGGATATGTAACATTGAGCTCTTCCCTGTTCGTATAGTCAATTCTTAAAATTTGTAAATTTTGCTTTATCATGTTTGTGTGTTTTTAATAAAGTGATATGTTATTACTCACACATTATTAAACTTAGAAATGGAATTGTAGTTCTTGTTTTTATGCAAAAGCAACAATGACAGGGTAATTTCATGTAAATAACTGTAATGGTGTCATCGATATGTTTGTAATCATGTGTGTTGATGTACTGATACTCATTTCTCAGAATGCAAGTCAGCCCTGGTAAACATTTAGACAAGGTGCGAATGTATTTTAATGATGTGTTGCAACGTGTCCCAGTATTTCCTGCAGTAATTCAATCTTCCTGCCTTTCTTTATATAGGTCAAAGGTAAAAATCGGTCCCTGAAGGCTCCAGTGTTATCCTGCTGTAATTCCATTCCCAACTTCAGAGTGCACTGTGTTGTAAGTGTCAGCGTCACACGTAGTTACACTCCAGACTACTGAACAGGCTCACAGATTACAGCCCTCATGCGTCAGGTCATGGATGAGATGGAAGATTAGGTTTCATGCATCTCAGCTTAAACATAAACATGTTTTTAAAACACTTTATTCTTAAAATATGAAATCATAGGTTTATATATTTTTTAATTACAGCCACAACAATATCAGAATCCCCAAACAAACGACACAAATAAAAGTAAAATAAATATTATTTCACATTTCTTTTGCTATCACAGTGAGATTCAGACACATCAGCAGACTCTGTTTGGGTCACCAATGCTAACCCTAACCCACAGATTTGGTAGGGGTATTTTTTCTGCTTAAGGCTAATGTTCATTCAAACTATTTGTGCGACTTAAACGTCATAAATGGCTGAATGTTAACAGAATTTCTCAGCAGTGCCTTAACAATGAATATTTCAGCACTAGAATCGTAAAATGAGTTTGAGACTGCAGGAGAGATTCAGGCTGGATGGTGTGATCATAAAAGCTACAACATAAAAACAAAGAAAAGGGGGCAGTGGTTATATGATGAAGATGATTTGTGTTATGACTTTGCACAAAGCCAAACATATCTGTCAGAATGAAGATTTAACACCTTAGGTTTTGCAATGCAAAGACGCATCACTACCTAATGATCTATTCATCTTAGTGCTGTACATGCTGACTACATGCGCTTTGAACTTTCCAATAATATATGCATGCGAACTCAGAAACATGCTGGTTCTTCAGTGATGATAAAAATGTCAATTAAACTTAAATGATGACAGTGAGAACATGGGGCAATGGAAATGTTTGACTGATATTCCAGTGAAGAAATAAGTTCTTAAGTACACATACAAATATATCCTGTATGATGATTGTAAAGGTGTTGTATTAATTACTCATGACCTCCATAATTATTGATACCCAGGTAATGATGTTTAAAAAAACATCAAAAGAATTCATATTTTATTGCAGCAGCTTAATCTCAAACTAATACATTTTTTAATCAAACTCCCATTTTAAATAAAATTTGCATGTACCACAAAAACGGGCACATATAGAGTTAATCCTTACATTTCACAAGGTTGGAACATACAGAAAGATGGTGATCTTTGGTCATTCTTTTTGTACAGTACAGTGGCTTGTAAAAGTATTCATACCCCGAACCTTTCCACATATTGTCACATTACAACCACAGACATAAATATATTTTATTGGAATTGTATGTGAAAGACTGACACAAAGTGGTATACAATTGTGAAGTGGAATGAAAATTTTACATGATTTCTTTTTTTTTAAAAGAATAAAAAACTGAAAAGGGCGGTGTGCAAAAGTATTCAACCCCCTTGAGTCAATACTTTGTGGAACCACATTTTACTGTAATTACAGCTGCAAGTCTATAGGGTGTGTCTCTACCAGCTTTGCACATCTGAAATTTTTGCCCATTCTTTGCAAAACAGCTCAAGCTCAGTCAGATCAGATGGAGAGCTTTTGTAAACAGCGACTTTCAGATCTTGCCACAGATTCTCGATTGGGTTTAGGTCTGGACTTTGACTGGGCCATTCTAACACATTAATGTGTTTTGTTTTAAACCATTCCTTTGTAGCCCTGGCTTTATGTTTAGGGTCGTTGTCCTGTTGGAAGGTGAACCTCCGCCCCAGTCTCAAGTCTTTTGCAGACTCCAACAGGTTTTCTTCCAAGATCGCTCTGTATTTGGCTCCATCCATCTTCCCATCAACTCCGACCACCTTCCCTGTCCCTGCTGAAGAGAGGCACCCCCAGAGCATGATGCTGCTACCACCATATTTGACAGTGGGGATGGTGTGTTCAGAGTGATGTGAAGTGTTAGTTCTCCAACACAGATAGCGTTTTGCATTTTGGCACAAAAGTTCAATTTTGGTCTCGTCTGATCAAAGCACCTTCTTCCACATGTTTGCTGTGTCCCCAACATGCCTTTCTTCTTGCCACTCTTCCATAAGGACCACATTTGCGCAGCTGTGGATCTCTGCAGTTCGTCCAGAGTCACCATGGGCCTCTTGGCTGCATCTCTGATCAGTGCTCTCCTTGTTCGGCCTGTAAGTGTAGGTGGACAACCTTTTCTTGGTAGGTTTGCAGTTGTGACATACTCTTTCCATTTCCGGATGATGGATTGAACAGAGCTCCCTGAGATGTTCAAAGCTTGGGAAATCTTTTTATAGCCTAAGCCTGCTTTAAACTTCTCCACAACTTTATCCCTGACCTGTCTGGTGTGTTCCTTGGACTTCACGATGCTGTTTGCTCCCCAATATTCACTTAACCAACCTCTGAGGCTGTCACAGAGCTGCTGTATTAGTACGGAGATTAAACACAGGTGGACTCTTGCATTCAAAGTAAAGGGGGCTGAATACTTATGCACACCGCACTTTTCAGTTTTTTATTTGTAAAGAAAAAAGAAATCTTGTATAGTTTTTATTCTTCTTCACAATTGTATACCACTTTGTGTTGGTCTTTCATGTAAAATTCCAATAAAATATGTTTATGTTTGTGGTTTTAATGTGACGATATGTGGAAAAGTTCAAGGGGTATGAATACTTTTACAAGTCACTGTATCTCTAGATCATTCAGAGTCCAGGGTTTCCTCATATGCTCTCTTCTCTCCTGTTTACACCACAGGTTATTATTGGTATTGAGTTTGGGGAGAGAGGAAAACAGTCAATTTAGTGTCTGGTGAACCACTTCTGTATTGATTTGGGTCATCATCCTGGTTATGGATCGAATTATCTCTTTTATTTTTTATTTCTTGATCTCTTGTTAATCAAAGATTTAATGATGCAATGAACACTGTGCACTGGGTCTTTGGAAGATAAACAAATCCACAGCATCACAGATCCTCCACCATACTTAACAGTGGTCATGAAGTGCGTTTATACATGTCCATCCTTTGTTTTTTATACAAACTGCACCAAGAGAGTTTGGTGCTGCAAAGCCCAGTCTTTTAGTCTCTTTTTCCCAATACGTTTAACTAACTGCAGGTGTTTACTTTTGTGCAAGAAGAATAGAAAGGACTTTTTCCTGAAATGCCTCCCAAAACAGTACTTATCAGGTTGATCACACCTAATTGCCATTGTCTAACAGTAAATTTTGGATTTTTTTTTAAATCAGTATTATTACTCTTCTTATTGTGTGTGGTGGCAATCAAAACTTGGACCTATGTACAGCCTTATTTATCACAGTTCAAGTTGTTTTTAAGTTTTTAAAATAATTTTGTCTGACAGCAGATATTGGCAAGTTCAGGGAAGCATTTTCTTTAGCAAATTCAAATAACAAAAAGCTTGGCCCTATTTGAATGACATGCTCTCCTGTCTTTCCCTACTGCTGAGAAGGCCCTATCACCTTTAATTTTCAGCCTTGCATGTGGCACAACCAGCAAGCCTTGATCATGTGACCTGCTAGGGACATACAACTGTAAAAGTTCTGAGATGTATGTTGGTGCTTGACTATTCATAGCCTTCTAAGTAAGAACCTAAGTGTACTCTGAAAGTGAATGGGGAGCCAGTGGAGCTGGATGAGAAGTGGTGGACATGAGAAAACATCTGTGACTTGGTCAGAAGTCAGATAGCAGCATCTGTACAACCTGCAGACAATCCACCAATGCTTTGCTTAGGCAGACGAATAATGAGTTATAGTTATCCAATCATGAAGAAACAAATGGCTTGGCATAAGAGGCTCAAAGACCAAGAGTTTCCATTATTAGAGCCGTGTGCATTTCAGTTTAATCTTTATTAAGTTGGAGAAAAGGTTTAGCCATCCGACGTTCACACAGTCTGAGCCCTTATGTAAGACCATCTGAACAAAAACATAGTTATATTATAGCGTGTGGATGTGGTGTCTTTGCAATGCTGCAATGAGTTTTTGTTGGGTTTAGGTCTTAGGTTTGTGTGAAAGAAAAACAGTATCCTAATGTAAACTCAACATTTTTACACACAATAATTTATTTTTTATTAGCCACTTCCATTTCAGCAGGAGTAGTCCTGTTGAAGACTGAACTGCTCATATCTGCCAGACATGGGCAAACAAAAGAAGACGACGTACCTCGTTTGCATAATGTAGCACAAATTTATTCAGTCATGGGAAAAGCAGCTAGAGGACTGTGAAGAAGAAAGCACTGAAATAATAATGCTTGTGTACATATGTGAGTATATATATTTTTAAAAAGCATACAGTTTATAACTTGAGAAGAAAATACATAAGGAGAAAAGGCAAAGGAAAATGAATAACGATTGTTTTTTAAATTTTTATCCACTTAATCATGTTCATTGATTCCTATTCCTACTATTATGTATCTATAATATACAATCCTGATCTGATAATGTAATAAACTCTAAATTATGTTGGTGCTTAACAAATTTAATTTATTCAGTTCAGTTGAATTAATAATCTAATGGAGCTAATATCATTAGCTCCACTAAAGCATTCCCTAAACGAGGTAATAAGATGGAGATATCATTGCAATCAGCAAACAATTCAGGACACACACATTCTGAAACTAAGTTGAGATATGAAATTCTGTTGCTGTTCTGTTTAGTTATGTGCATTATGTTTTTGTATCATGTTATAAATTATTAGTGCACTTTATAGTGTTTAAAACATCCATCCAGTTTCTATACCCACTTCTTCCATACTGGGTCGCGGGGGGGCTGGTGCCTATCTCCAGCAGTCTACGGGCGAGAGGCGGGGTACACCCTGGTCCATCGCAGTGTTTAAAACATAACACTTGAAATTCGGAACACTACTAAAGCAATAGCGGACTTACAATGCACTCACTGGC
Source organism: Crenichthys baileyi (assembly GCA_036173005.1). NCBI lineage: Eukaryota > Metazoa > Chordata > Actinopteri > Cyprinodontiformes > Goodeidae > Crenichthys > Crenichthys baileyi. The sequence goes on from JAHHUM010002600.1 coordinate 1,313,203, forward strand.
CACTTTACTAGAAATATGTTCTGCACAACTAGGGGTTCAGTCGATCACATGGCAGCCACTCAATTGATTTAGGCGTCTGGGCGTGATGAGCATGGCTTTCCAGAGCTGACTCTCACCCTTTCGGTGCCTTAGACGAGATTATGGTTAAAGGGACACAACCCCCAAACCACACATTTTACTGGACAGCAGCTGTATTTTTCAAAGGGTTAAATATGTGAATTATTTAAACATTTCTTTATTTTCTCACTTAAGATCAGCTGAATGTGGCATCTGTAGGACGTTCAGTTTTTGGCACATTTGATTGACAGCAGTGGGATGTCTTTTAATTAATGAGAAACAACAGGGGCACCTAGGGCCTTGTTGTTGTTTCTATTTTCTTCATTTGTTTTCAATAAAAAGCATATGTAAAGGGCACAGATCACACATTTTTGTTCTTATTCATTTATTTTTACATCAGTTTTGCCCCAGGCGAAGCTCAAACCAACCATCAGAATGGGGAAGAAAGTAGATTTCAGTGTCTTTGAATGTAAACTGCTGAAACTGCTGCTCTACAGGTATTGTCAAGCACAACCTATCAAGTTTATAGAAGATGGTTCAAAAAAAGAAAAAGTATCCAGTAAGCTGCAGCTGTGTTGATGAAAATGCCTTGTTGATGTCGGAAGTCATAGGAGAATGGGAAGAAATGCCTTTCAAACTTTGAAGCAGATGAGCTGTGGCAGCAGACACAGCTCATCTGCAGCAGACACAGCAGACACCCACATGGGGTGCCACATGGAGGCTCACCAAAATTGGACAATTATAGATCATGAAAACGTTGCCTAGTCCAATTTATTTAAATTTCCACAGCATTCCAATGGTAGGGTCAGAATTTGGCTTAAAACGGGGTCCAAACCAGCACAAACAAGATATACTCAATAACTATTGTGAGTGTATTGTAATTTATGTGGAGAATTAGCAGACAGTTCAAGAAAGTCTTCAAACTTGCATCTTTTTCATTAGCAAAACTACTGCATCAACAATCTACAAAATCATTACAGCAAATGTCTTCATAGATTTCAGAGAGTGTATGTGGAAAAGGGTTTTCAAGGCCTGATATCTGCACAACTGATGGAATATTAGGAGGGCACACACACTGACCTGTTCAGATGACTGAAAAAAGATATACAAAAAGAAAAGCTAACCTGCATGTTGTTTTAACAAAGAAATATCTCAGAAAAATCAGCTTCAAAGAACCTCAGAAGAACTATACATTGTCATGAAGATCTGCATGTATCCTAATGCTTCCTTACTAAGGTTCTGCTTCATAAATGTGCGGTTTGAAGATGTTTTTTTCATCTTACCTAAAATCTACACATTTAAAGCGAAAACCTACCACTCAAGTTTTCACTTCTAAAAGCTTTTGCAGGGTCTTAGCAATTAATAGGTTTTGGTATTTTTGTGGATTTGAGGAATTTTGTGGATTAGGGCATTGTCTATGGAAATAAAATAGTCTCATTAGAATTTTTGCAGGCGAATTTCTGCAGGTGAATTTCTGCAGGTGAATTTTTGCTGGCAAATTTTAAGTACAAAAAAAAATTCACATACATAATTTCACAGGATAAAAATTCAGTGTCATAAATTCAATGTCTAAAAAATGTCTGATTCTAATGAGACTATTTCACTTCCATAATTCTCCACCCTGCCGAAGGGTGGCTGGATTTGGACAGAACTTTGTTCTATTGGTCTGTGCACCAGTCCAGAACAGTTTTGTTGATGTAACCAGGTTAAACGTCTTGCTCACGGAGGACATTAGGAACCCAAGCCGATGTGTTTGATGCCTAATCAAAGTGTCACTCACAGGAACCACATTTAACGTTTTTCAGCAGAACAGATTCTTCATTTAAAATAATTTTATTCCTTTTTGATAAAGCTTATAGTTAGAGTGGCTTAGTTTATCAGAAAGGGAGCCTTCGTCCCTCCGTGTTGGATGGAGTAAGGGGGAGTCAGGTTTAGCCTAAACCGGCTCAGTTATGGTTGAGGTGCAAACACACCCTCCATTTCTGCTACCTGTATGACCCCTTCTCTTTTCCAATGGTTATAATCAGTCTGACAGAGAGAGGTATCGCAGTCCTTGTGGTTTTTAGTATAACAATGGCCATCAGTGGGACCCTTTGTGGGGTGCCTTGAGACGACATTGTTGTAAATAAGCGCCGTTTAACTAAATAATCTGAACTGAAACTTTCTGTGTAGTTATGCTGCTATAGGCTTAGGCTGCTGGAGGACATAATGACCACTTTCACCCTCTTCGCTACATTTTCACACTACTCTCCAATTTTGCATTATTTGCTGGTATTTCAGCTTTTAACATTGTTCTCTCTCTTTTCTCTTCCTAGAAGCTACACCTGGCCTGACTCTGTGTCTACCTGTAACACCTCTCTGGAGAGGGGAATCGTCCGAGCTTCTGCTGGCAACAACTTAATGCTCACCCTCTACCGATGATCCACTTGGCCCTGTCTTTTAGTGTTTAACCCTTTCTCTCTCCTAGACATAGCTACTGACTGAGCTTTTACTGTGACTAACTCTATGTGCTCTCTTTCAGACTCTAAACTTGAAAACTGGCTCAGAGTTTATCTGTTCCTTCTTTTTAGATGAAACGACTAAAGGAGCTACATCCATTAACATTTACTTTTCCTTCCCATAGAAAGTACTCCTGGATCAGTGTTTCTTTGTTCTCTTTGTGTCTCTGCTCTGTTCTCTCTAACCCCCAGACGGTCGTGGCAGAAGGCCGCTCACACTGAGCCTGGTTCTGCTGGAGGTTTCTTCCTGTTAAGAGGGAGTTTTTCCTCTCCACTGTCGCTACATGCATGCTCAGTATGAGGGATTGCTGCAAAGTCAACGCCAGTGACTGTCCACTGTCTCTACATGCTCATCCGGGAGGAGGGAATGCTGCAAGTCACTGACTGGATGCAATCTGCTGGGTTTCCTTAGACAGAAAAACTTTTTATCTATTTTGAATAAATAACTAACTCTGACTGCACTGTTCAATGATTAGGATTAATTGGAATGTATGTACCTGACTTTTGTGAAGTGCCTTGAGACAACATGTGTTGTGAATTGGCGCTATATAAATAAAACTGAATTGAATTGAATTTAATTTCTTATTGTCTATTGTGTTGCCATATGTGTTCTTCTGTGATTCATTGTGTCATATGGGTTTCTTGTGATTTATTGTGCCACTGCAGAGAGGAAGGATGTCATACTGCTGCACACGGTCAAACCATCTGTTGTTTGGCCATGCATTGTTTATGTGTCCTTTACCTCATTTTCGGTGTGTCTACATGAAATAGTCTTTGTCAAAAATAGACTGCAGAGCATCTGGGACTGCAGCCTGTGTTCATTAGATTACAGCAGATCTCATACTGCATCTGCTTTTAAATGTCTCAAACATACAGAGCAGCAGAGATAAGGCTGCAGGAGGAGGCCATTAGTCACTTATGTAGTCAGTGTGGTGCCTTTCAGGGAGAAGCAGGGTAGTCATAAGACCCTGCAGCGACACAGCCTTTCTAGAAACCAGTGGGGATGGGGTGGGGAAAGCTTTGCAGGTGACATCAGCTGCTTGTGACGCCAGCAGTGAAACAGCTCTTCTTCTGTTTACCAAAGTTTATTTTCAGGTTGTGGCTTTTCTTGCTATGAAATGTCACCAACTCCAAGCATTTTCACTTTTTTTATGAACTATGGACAAAGCTAAATATTTCTGTGTCTGTGCACATAATGTCATCAAATTTATTTTTTGTATCATCTATTTGCTCAAAAAGGTTTCTAAAGGATGAGAAAGACATCTTTCCATGAGTGGTTGAAATGGAAGTTATGAACAACACTATTTTCTTTATTTTGTTATTTAGTAAAAGCAAATTAGCAAGCTGGTATGTAAACTGGCAGTTCAACACCAAATATGGAAGGACCATGTAAAATCCTTACTCATAACACATGACACAGCCAATGGATTTCTTCTTTGTCTTTTTGTTCTTTGCCTTTTTGGGAAAATTGTGGCAACTTGTAGTGGAATGTGGTTATGAAATTCATTTTCGATTATTATTTATGTTGTTTTCTTCCTTTTTTGATTGTCCAAAGTTCCACTGCCCCAAGAAAATCTAGCATGGCAATATTCATGTTCACAATTTATGGGAATAATGTTGATAATAAGCAATATTATCATGTCAGCTGGTACATAAACCATAATCTTGCAATTTTAAGAAAACTGCTTTTGCTTTTCCTTTAATGGACGCACAGATGCCTGCACACATCAGTCATTCTGACAGCAGAGACAATGGACCTTAGACTCTGAACTCTCACATGATTCTCGTTTTGCATCAGACTACAGAACATAAGACAACACTAAGGTGAAAATTTTCAAAGTAGATGATGTGGGTAACTTTCTGTGAAGTAGAAACTTGTCCTGGTAATTCCTCTCCAGTAAAAACTTCTGACCTTTAGTTGTACATTCGTTTTTTTTCTGTAACTTTTCCATAAATTAAAAGTTGTAAGTAAAAGTCCAAGCGGAGCATTAGTAGACGTCACCTCATGCTATGCAGAATCCTTCATGAGGACCACTAAATCGAGGCACGTGACGTTGCCCGGTACGGCGGAGCCGGGGTCCCACCCTGGAGCCAGGCCTGGGGTCGGGACTCGTCGGAGAGCGCCTGGTGGCCGGGTTGCTCCTCGCGGGACCCGGCCGGGCCAAGCCCGGACGAGAGACGCGAGGCCATCCCCCAGTGGGCCCACCACCGGCAGGGGGAACAGTGAGTGATCGGTGCAAAGAGGATTGGGTGGCGGACGAAGGTGGAGACCTCAGCGGCCCGATCCCCGGATGCTTAGGCTGGCTCTAGGGACGTGGAATGTTACCTCACTGGGGGGGAAGGAGCCTGAGCTTGTGCGGGAGGTCGAGAGATATCGACTAGAAATAGTCGGGCTCGCCTCCACGCACAGCGTGGGCTCTGGAACCCATCTCCTTGAGAGGGGCTGGACTCTCTTCTACTCTGGAGTGGCCCACGGGGAGAGGCGGCGGGCTGGTGTGGGTTTGCTTGTTGCCCCCCAGCTCAGCCGTCTAGTGTTGGGGTTTACCCCGGTGGATGAGAGGGTCGCATCCCTGCGCCTTCGGGTCGGGGATAGGTCTCTGTCTGTCGTTTCGGCCTACGGGTCGAGCGGTAGTGCGGAGTACCCGGCCTTCTTGGTGTCCCTGTCGGGGGTGCTGGATAGTGCCCCTCCCGGGGACTCCATTATTCTGCTGGGGGACTTCAACGCCCACGTGGGAAACGACAGTGACACCTGGAGAGGCGTGATCGGGAGGAATGGCCTCCCCGATCTGAATCCGAGTGGTGTTTTGTTATTGGACTTCTGTGCTAGTCATGGATTGTCCATAATGAACACCATGTTCAAGCATAATGGTATTTATTCATCAGTGCACTTGGCACCAGGACACCCTAGGCAGGAGGTCAATGATCGACTTTGTTGTCGTATCATCAGACCTTCGGCCGCATGTTTTGGACACTCGGGTGAAGAGAGGAGCTGAGCTGTCCACTAATCACCACCTGGTGGTGAGTTGGATCCGCTGGAGGAGGAGAAAGCCGGACAGACTTGGCAGGCCCAAGCGCATAGTGAGGGTCTGCTGGGAACGCCTGGCGGAGCCCTCGGCCAGGGATGTATTCAACTCCCACCTCCGGGAGAGCTTTGACCAGATTCCGGGGGATGTTCGAAACATAGAGTCCGAGTGGACCATGTTCTCCGCATCTATTTTCAATGCTGCTGCCCGTAGCTGCGGCCGTAAGGTCTGCGGTGCCTGTCGCAGCGGCAATCCCAGAACCCAGTGGTGGACACCGGCAGTAAGGGATGCTGTCAAGCTGAAGAAGGAGTCCTATCGGCTGTGGTTGGCTTGTGGGACTCCTGAGGCGGCTGACGGGTACCGTGAGGCCAAGCGAGCTGCTGCCCGAGCTGTGGCAGAGGCAAAAACTCGGGCCAGGGAGGAGTTCGGTGAGGCCATGGAGAAGGACTACCGGTCTGCCTTGAAGCGATTCTGGCAAACCGTCCGGCGCCTCAGGAGGGGGAAGCAGTGCTTCGCCAACACTGTTTATAGTGGGGGTGGGAGGCTGCTGACCTCGACTGGGGACATTATCGTGCGGTGGAAGGAGTACTTCGAGGATCTCCTCAATCCTGCCATCACGCATTCCCTGGTGGAAACAGAGGCTGGGGACTCGGGGTTGGACTCTTTCATCACCCAGGCTGAAGTCACTGAGGTGGTTAAAAAGCTCCGTGGTGGCAAGGCTTCGGGGGTGGATGAGATCGGCCCTGAGTACCTCAAATCTCTGGATGTTATGGGGCTGTCATGGTTGACACGCCTCTTCAACATTGCATGGCGGTCGGGGACAGTACCTCTGGACTGGCAGACCGGGGTGGTGGTCCCCCTTCATAAGAAGGGGGACCGGAGGGTGTGTTCCAACTATAGGGGGATCACACTCCTCAGCCTCCCTGGTAAGGCCTACGCCAGGGTATTGAAGAGGAGAGTCTGGCCGATAGACGAACCTCGGCTTCAGGAGGAGCAGTGTGGTTTTCGTCCCGGTCGTGGAACACTGGACCAGCTCTATACCCTCTACAGGGTACTCGAGGGCTCATGGGAGTTTGCCCAACCGGTTCACATGTGTTTTGTGGACCTGGAGAAGGCATTCGACTGTGTCCCTCGTGATGCCTTGTGGAGGGTGCTCCAGGAGTATGGAATCGGGGGCCCTTTATTAGGGGCCATCCGGTCCCTGTACGAGCGGAGCAGGAGTTTGGTGCGCATTGCCGGCACTAAGTCGGACCTGTTCCCGGTGCATGTTGGACTCCGGCAGGGCTGCCCTTTGTCACCGGTCCTGTTCATAACTTTTATGGACAGGATTTCTAGAAACAGCCAAGGGCCGGAGGGGGTCTGATTTGGGGACCAGTGGATTTTGTCTCTTCTTTTTGCAGATGACGTGGTCCTGCTGGCCCCCTCTAGCCAAGACCTACAGCATGCGCTGGGGCGGTTCGCAGCCGAGTGTAAAGCGGCTGGGATGAAGATCAGCTCCTCCAAGTCAGAGGCCATGGTACTCGACCGGAAAAGGGTGGCTTGTCCTCTTCAGGTTGGAGGGGAGTTCCTGCCTCAAGTGGAGGAGTTCAAGTATCTCGGGGTCTTGTTCACGAGTGAGGGAAGAATGGAGCGGGAGATGGACAGACGGATTGGTGGGGCTGCCGCAGTAATGGGGGCGCTGTGCCCGTCTGTTGTGGTGAAGAGAGAGCTGAGCCGAAAAGCAAAGCTCTCGATTTACCGGTCGGTCTACGTTCCTACCCTCACCTATGGCCATGAACTTTGGGTCATGACCGAAAGAACGAGATCCCGGATACAAGCGGCTGAAATGAGCTTCCTCCGTAGGGTGGCCGGGAACTCCCTTAGAGATAGGGTGAGGAGCTCGGCCATTCGGGAGGGGCTGGGAGTAGAGCCGCTGCTCCTCCACATCGAGAGGAGCCAGTTGAGGTGGCTCGGGGATCTATACCGGATGCCTCCTGGAAACCTTCCTCGGGAGGTGTTCCAGGCATGTCCCACCGGGAGGAGGCCCAGTGGATGGCCCAGGACACGCTGGAGGGACTATGTCTCTCGGCTGGCCTGGGAACGCCTAGGGCTCCCCCCGGAGGAGCTGGAGGAGGTGTCTGGGGAAAGGGACGTCTGGGTGTCTCTGCTGAGTCTGCTGCCCCCGCGACCCGGTTCCGGATAAGCGGAAGACGACGACTACGAGTACGAGTACGAGTACGAGTACGAGTACCTCATGCTATGCCTAATTAAAGCAAAAAACTTAATTTATGACTCTGCAGCTGCGTTATTTTACACCCTCGTGCATTCTTGCATTAGTTACCAGACACATGCTGGCTAAAGCCAGTCTAACTCAGTTTTAAACATGGCATGACACCTGTTAGAGTCACTCTGCTGGGTGCACTAAATGCCAAGCAGGATTATAACAGATGTCATGGATTATGGATGGTTTAGGTATACATGTGCGTGCGTGGATCTTTTATGGGCACCTCCATGGAAATGTTATGAACAACCACTTAAAGCTTATTTGTCTGTCTGTGTGCTGAGTGCATGCATTGTGGCGCATATCAGCAGGCCTGCAAATGCAAACACTTCCTTGTTTTTCTGTCCCTGTCTTAAGGCTAAGCTGGCAAGTTCCCAGGCTATTGAAGGGGGTGGGAGGGATGAACCACAGCTGCTGTCTGACGTAAATGCAGCACAAATGCTCTGTGTGTGTGGTCACAGCCTCTTTGACAGCTCTGACCAGCTAATGGGTTACCTCACACTCCCTCCCTCTCCCCCTCCAACTCGCTGCTGCAGGGCTGCTTCAGCAGGCTTATGGCCAAGCCTCAGCAGACACTGGGAGCCCACTGACAATCAGTGTGGAAAACAGCAACTGTCATCCTTCTGGAAGCTTGCCATTTAAGGTCACTAAGTGCACTTAAGTTTGAGTTGTGTTTTCAGAATCCGTATGCAGACGTTCATGCAGAAGAAGCGTACTAAGAAGGTTTAACCTCATTTTAAGGAGGATTATTAAACCTATTAAAACACCAACTCTGACGTCATCAGATTTTACGTATTAAAATGTAAGATAGGTAAGATGATAATCACTACATATCGCCTGATTCTCACGGACCTTATATTTTATATAATCTTGTCTCATGGGCTAAATGTATTAGCTGTATTTTCAGTGTAAATATAAGTGAGTACAATTAAATGAGTTACTAGATGTAAACTCAACATCAACATTCAATACTCTTATTTTGTGTGGCTTTGAAATTTCTGGTGGTTATGAAATATCTGCCAGTATTCACATCAAAATCTGCCCAGGACAAAGACAAAGTGTCTTTTTGCTCTGACGTGTGCAGAGGACGGCATTGCTTCTGTTGGCCAACAGAGGTCACTTTGACTTAGACCTTTGTTGGAAATCTGGAGGTTTTTTATTTTGGATCCGAACCCAAGTTGTTAATGCAACTATAAGATGTGTGTAACACAGCACCCCTCAAAGAAAGGTGGAAATTACAAACATGGGATATTGCAGCTTTTTACCCAAAAATCTTTGCTATTCCAAAGATTCACTGGGACCACTTGATTGGGTCGGGTTCCTTGCTTGGATCGAAGTTTTGCTCCCAGGTTTGATCTTAAAACGAACCTCATATGAAGGGGACTCATGTGGGACAGGAGCTGCAAATCAGGACAGGATCATTAGGTAAGAGTATGGTTATGTGACGTAACACAGTCAATGAGATAAAGAAACAACAAGATTTATCAATATTTACACCTAAGGAGTTTAGTCCATTTAAAACAACTCTGGTTCATTTCTCTCATTAGTACAGTTCATTTGTGTAGATGTGAACACAGCATTCGCACTAGGGTGCGGACCAAAACCACTGTAACGAGATCGTTTGGAGGAGGTGACCTTGGTATGGTTCCAAACGAACTGTAGAGCGGTTCTTTTGTGGTGCAAATGTGATCCAGCCTCAGTCGGACACACCTACCAGGTGTGTGCTGCAGACTTGGGGCAAACACCTTCCTGTAGCCAGGCGTGTGTTGCATTGTGGGATGTGGTAGAGTGAAACAAGCGAGAAACAAAGGCTGTGCATCTTTTTTAAGAAGTCTTCTCAAATATAATTTCATATACTTCTTAGGTAATTTAGTCAGAAGTACTAATGATATGATTAAATGCTCCGTGTTTTCTAGTAGCTCAGAACACATCATCTGCTTTTTTTTTTTACATTTGACACATCTGACCAATAAAGACACTGAACATCTTGTGTAGTTTGTAATGACAGCTTTCTTGTTCATTTGGAGCTTTCTCGTGCGAAAAAAAACAAACCACTGGAAAAACATAAAGAATTATACATGTAAAAAGATCTATTTGTCTTTTATAACAGAATTTCACAGATATCCAACTGTATCAAAGGGCACAATGTCTCCACCACAGGGCAGCGCAGCGACACACAGATCACACTAATATGCATACACACTCATACCAAAGGGCAACTTAGACCGATTAAACTAGCATGCATATTTTTAAACTGTGGACGGAGGATGGAGAACCCAGATAACCTGCACATGTATGGCCAGGACATTAAAACTCCTTGCATGAAGACACCAGGCCTGACTTTAAATCCAGGACCTTCTTAATGCAGAGCAGCAGTGCTAACAATGTTCAACTCCTATGGATTATTTTAATTAGAAATAAATAAAACTGAAAGTCCAAACAAGTTCTTCACTGAGAAACAAGTTTAAGAAAGATGCTTTACATTGGCTGAACTGAGAGGTTGTTTTGAAAAAATAAATAAAAATATCCAGCTGGCCAGCTAAAGTAGGAAGAATAACAAAGAGTCTCTGGAAATAAAAGGTCAACATTAAAGGTCAGTTCACGCTATAGTTGCCTTTCAATGAACTCAAATATTTTTGCTTCCAAATTGGGGTGGGGTTTCTAAACTGAGAAATGGGATCAAGATCAATGCAGATATGCATATTGGATATGCATATCCAATATGCAGATATGCTTATATATGCTATATTGGGGGAGCCATAGATCAATAATAAAAAAAAATTGATAAACGATTTAAAGTTGGATTCCAGGAAGTTTAATTTTGTGCTTGAGAAATACTTGACACCCTTTATGTTATCCTTGGTTCAGTCATGCAGAGCTTTGATCTGATTGATTTGTCCATTTTTTAATTACAATGTATTCATTTGTGTTTTCACAGCGTTCTGGAAATGATCCCACAACTTATTAAATAGATTTGTACACAGTCAGCTCATTCAAACTGAGCACCAGTTTCTATCCTTTGAACAAATAAATCTAATTACTGGCCTCATTGACGTCTTTCTCCCCACCCTGCATCTCTAACAGCTTCGAAACAAAATTTGTGTTGTTACACTAGGGTCAGTGTTTATGCCAGTCTGTGATGCAGTCAAATATAAATGCAAACCACACTCTAGATGACTCATTTCTCTGAAACACCCAACAACCAGTGGCACGCCACACCGCTTGTGTCTGGCAAGGCGTGAATATTCAAGAGGACTGTGAGGCAGAAAATCGGATCTTTCCGTCTCTTTTCTTCCTCACCTAAAATTCATGACCCATGGGGGCACAGTGATGGATTTGTGCAGCTAGACCAAGTAGGATTCGGTCATCCTAAAAACTGCATGTTTGTGTGTGTGTGTCTGTGAGGCCATCCATTATTTGCACACGTCTGCATATGCTTATGGTCAAGCCGTCCACACATTTCTACTTCTCTCAAAATCAAGCAGGAGGGGACAATTGAGAGGTTCATCGCTGGAGGTGCAGATTTGATTACTGTGCAGTGATGTGAATCACAGGCTCCGTTTGGTTAAGAGGAATGTAAACGTTCCCCTGAGGTTCTGACGCAGTCTGCTGACATCATTGCCCATACCTCCCTTTGACCAAGCAGCCTGCTCACCGGTCACTCCCATAGAGGAGGAGGGTGGAAGTGAGAGAAGGGAGGGAGAGAGAGAGAAAGAGAGAAGGTCCGATAGGTTATTGATTTGAAGGGAAGGTGAATAATTATAGAGGTACATATAAAGAAGGTGTATGGAAAGCGTTTTACACAAAAAATGTCACAAAAAAGGAAGAACCTCAATCCTACTACCAGAGTATTTACATTTTCCACTCATGCAAGAAAATATCCTCCAACCACTACCACCACCACCGTCTTCCTCTTTAAAAATGCACCAGCATCATTAACACTGCAGAAATGCCATCGTATGCATGACACTAATTATACACAGGGTATTATCAAGCTGGGATAATGATACCTGGTTCACAATGTGGGAGGCAGGGGTATCATGAACAAGAGAAGGAAACTGCTGCAGAGACCTGCATAAGTACTATATTTTTCTTCTGACGTCATATTGCTCCAGGTAGTACTGACTAGAAGACCACAAAGGATATAAAACTAATGTTAACATAAACCGTGGTATTTAAAGATAGCCGTGTCATGAAGAGCAATTTCTAAATACTTGTGCTTGTAAACAAAGCATAGGTTTGACTCTGGCTCCTCAAGCTATATGAGCAGGTTATACATTTTCCTGCTCTGACATTTACTGACTGAAAAGAAGGCAGAGCAAGGACATAAACTGGCAAAGGGGAAAATTGTTTGTGAGAGGGCAAAAAAAAACCAAAAAACAAGAGGGGGTCTTTGTGCAGCAGTTTATCTTGGTTTAATCATTAAAGTAGGTGGCTGGGTGTCGGGTGAAGAGAGCAGGTCAAGTTGGACGAGGAACAGAGAGGCAGTTGTGTCAAATTATCTTTTGGTGACTTTTATCTCACAAGAGCCATGGCAACTAAACGAAACATGGAGCAAAACATACAGACAGAGCCTGCTGTGTTCTCACAGACTTCATGTCATTCAGCAAATGGACATGGTGAAAGTCACAGTTAGACGGCATGTGAAAGCACAGGGTTTGTTTAAAAATTTGTAATTAATCGGTAATAGAGATGATACAATTCTGATTTTTTAAAGTGCGTTCAAACTACATTTCATCAATATTTCAGTGTTCACATTAGTATCGTGATGGTGGCACTTAACTCACCAACGAAGTTATGGACACTGTAGTTTCTAATGTCTGACTTTCTTGACAAACTTAATATGCTGCAGCAACGCAGGTTTAATGTGATTTAGGCCTCAGCTACACTACTCCTAATATTGTTTTAAACAGACATTTAGTCCTCTACTTTTATAATAATGTAACCTATAGGATTTCAGTCAGAAATGATTTAATATTGTTTCCACCAAAAACTGAATTTGCAGGTAGACGGAGGGTGCAAATAGAAAAACAACTCAGTCTTTGCAAAATATCCATGTTAGTGTAAACAGAGACTAAGAAAGCTACTATATTGCTGTGACTGCACATCATCTAACACATAGATGATGATGATGTGCATAGCTTAATTTTATGTGTTTAAACATTAATCTGATTTTACATACAATCCCATGATTTTGAAAGACTGACTCCTGGGATTTTACTTGTTGTGCAGCTATTACATAAACATGACTCTAGTTTCAGTCCTTGAACAGGTCACCATTAATGGCTGTTTTTGCCTTATGGAAACTTCTTTTCGATCAGCAAAAGCAAAGTCTCCCTTAACATGACAGAAACATTCATATCTGTTTAAAGCACAGCTCAGTGTCTCTCTAAAGGTGGCAAGGTCTGATGAGCGTAACAAAAAACAACACACCTCTAGCTGAACTGCATAGGAAACAGCTACGCTAAACGTTAAATGCCAGGTAGCAGGTGGTAGATTGGTTGGAAAGATGTAGAAACTGGCGTGTTAATTCAGTTCATGTTAGACTTCTCTGTTGGATAGATTCAGCCAAGCACCTCATGACAGGAAAAGTATTACTCTTAAGTGGAAGACAAAAAACATGACAAATGTGATCAGCAACATTTTCTGTGGTGCAAACATTTAGCTGTATCTGTCTCCCTCATCGGCTTATTTGACCGATCAGCTAATCGTGAGTCCACCTGGATAATTTTCAAACATCTATGAAACCTGGAAAGCACAGGAACATACCATCTTTGATGTTAC